>ML100581.1:0-27600 GCA_003697995.1 Taxidea taxus jeffersonii | reverse complement strand
TTTATTTAAAGATTTTATTTATTTATTTGACAGACAAAGATCACAAGCAGGCAGAGAGGCAGGCAGAGAGAGAGAAGGGGGAAGCAGGCTCCCCGCCGAGCAGAGAGCCCGATGTGGGGCTTGATCCCAGGACCATGAGATCATGACCTGAGCCGAAGGCAGAGGCTTTAACCCACTGAGCCACCCAGGTGCCCCCGGACCACGTCTTCTTTATCCATTCATCTGTTGATGGACATCTGGGCTCTTTCCATAACTTGGCTATTGTGAACATTGCTGCTATAAACATTCGGGTGCACGTGCTCCTTCGGATCACCACATTTGTATCTTTAGGATAAATACCCAGTAATGTGACTGCTGGGTCATAGGGTAGCTCTGTTTTCAACTTTCTGAGGAACCTCCATGCTGTTTTCCAGAGTGGTTGCACCAGCTTGCATTCCCACCAACGGTGTAGGAGGGTTCCCCTTTCTCCGCATCCTCGCCAGCATCTGTCGTTTCCTGACTTGTTCATTTTAGCCATGCTGACCAGTGCGAGGTGGGATCTCACTGTGGTTTTGATGTGTATTTCCCTGATGCCGAGTGATGAGGGGACTTTTTCATGTGTCTGTTGGCCATCTGGATGTCTTCTCTGCAGAAATGTCTGTTCGTGTCCTCTGCCCATTTCTTGGCTGGACTGTTCTTTTGGGTTTTTGGTAAGTTCTGTGTAGATTTTGTAGAAACGTTTGCAAGTGCGTGCTCCTCCTGTTGGATTTGGTGACGGTTCCTCCTGACGGAGTCAGCGTCTGCACCCCCGCCGGGACACAGCTGTGGGGCGGGTGTGTTCCGCAGGGTCCCAGAGGGCCGTGCTGTCCCTCTGGCCCTGTTGGCCTGCTTCGTTTGGTCAGGTGTTATGTGATGTCGCCACTGGACAGTTACTGGTTTTGCCCTTGCGGCTAGTAGGCGGTCTGTGGGGAGACCCTGTAGGGCCCTCCCCTAACCGTCCCTGGTTGGCATCAGTTGCTGCCTCTCTCGGGGTGAGGATTCCAGCTCCACGTTGGGATGGACTCAAGGACACCTTTAAAAAAACAACAAAAAAAGAAAAACAAACTACTGTCCCTGATTATTTTAGTGCTCAGATTGCCCCAGAGTTGTCCACGGTGCTTTCAGGCTGTGTCCTTGTGACATCCTCTGTCATGTTCTGTTCTTTGAGCAGTTTCTTACATTCTGGCGGAGCGAGATGCCCTGGGCTCAGCTGGCGTCCTCCCCGTTCTAGCCCTGACATCAGTCGTTCTGGGAGGAGCTGTAGTTTCCCACCTCTGCCTCGTACTCCATAAACTTTTTCTTTTAGAAAAGTTTCAGATTTACGGAAAAACTGTGTGGATGATACGAGATCCAACACTCGTCCCCAGTTCCGCTCTTAGTCTCGTTACTGTGCTACATCTGCCACAACTGATGGAGCAGCATTAATAAATTGTTACCAACCTAAGTCCGTGGTCTAGTTGAATTTCCTTCCCTGAAGTCCTTCTCTGTTCCAGGACCCCACCTGCGATGCCACACATCAGGTAGTCATCAGGTCTTATGCGCCTCTGGACTATGACAGTTTCTCAGATTTTCCTTGTTTTTGATGTGCCCTGGTTCTTTTTATTCATTTGTTTTGATTTTTTAATTTACAAAAAAGATGTATGTATTTATTTGAGAGAGAGAGGTGGGAGGAGGGGCAGAGGGAGAGAGCCTCTGGCAGACTCCCCTCTGAGCATGGAGCCCGATGTGGGCCAGGTCCTGGGACCCCGAGATCGTGCCCTGAGTCAAAATCAAGAGAGGGTTTCTTAACTGCCTGAGTCACCTGGGCGGCCCAGCCCTGGTTCTTTTAAAGGGGATACGCCCACGTCCGGATCTGGGTGCTATGTGTGTCTTCATTCCCCAGCTCTGATTTCGGTGGGCAGAGCTGGGAAACTCACCTGTGGAGACACACAGGCACACACACACGCACATGTGAGCACACACGTGTACACACTCCGTGTGCTCAGACCCGGCTTAGGCCTGGAGCTCTTGCCGATCGCGGGCCATCTGGCAGGGCTCTCCGAGCCTCCTTCGGCATGTGGCCCTCCTCCCTCCTTCCCCATATGTCAGCCCCTGCACAGGGTCACTCCACCCTCACTGCTAAGAGAGGCGGGTCTCCCAGCCCGAGTCCAGGGCTCTGGAAGAGTCTCAGAGCCCCACGGCCTTGCCCCCGAGGGGTGGCCCTGCTGCTCAGTCTGGCCACAGCGGGCCCTCCTGTTTCTGCCTTCAGCTGTGTGGTTATTCCCCCTCCCGTCCTTGGTGATTTGGTTTTGGTGTGTGAATGTGTAGCACACTTACATGCTTTTTAAAATGATTTTTTAAAAAAGATTTTATTTATTTATTTGATAGACAGAGATCACAAGTAGGCAGAGAGAGAGAGGAGGAAGCAGGCTGTCCGCAGAGCGGAGAACCCGATGCGGGGCTCGATCCCACGACCCTGGGATCATGACCCGAGCCGAAGGCAGTGGCTTTAACCTGCTGAGCCACCCAGGCGTCCCTTACATGCTTTTTGAAATTAAAATTTCTGCCAAAAGGTGATTTCAGAAGAGCATTTCTCCCTCTGTGTCCCTGTGGCTTCCGCTGCCCCAGCCCTGGGCGGGGACCAGGGCAGTCACTCCTGGGCTGCTGTGCGTGGGTGGGTGCAAGGGGACGTGCGTGTGTGTTCTTGGCTTCCGTTCAGCGTGCGGAGGGCTGACCCCACGTGTGTCCCCGCTGTCACACCAGGCCGGCCACAGAGCGCTTCGCCCTCCTTCGCCGGCTGCCTTCGCTCCATCATGCCTCACAGTTGCTCATGGATTTCCTGCGTTTGCAGAGCTCGGCCGTTTGTGGGGCCTCGCCGCTGGACGCGGTGCGAGGGCTGCCGTCTGGCGCTTGCTGGCCTCGTGCCGTGTGCCCAGGAGGGCTTGGACCGAGGGCCGGGGGGTGGCCCTTGCTGGCCATGCTGTTGTCAGGCTCTGGGGTCTGCTGCTCGGGGTTGGGGGGTGTGAAGTGGCATTGCGGTGAGTGACCGTGAGAGGAGCTGACCGTGAGGTTGTTTGTGGGTCGTCTGGTCACTGCCTTTGCCGGTTTTCCTGTCGTGTGCTTGCGGGTCTTCCTCACGGGCTGTGCTCTCTGTGAGTGAGGGCGTCGCGCTCTCTCGGGGGAGTTTGCGGAGGCCTTCTCCCTCCCACTTGGCCATCCGCCTTTTCACCGTCACGCTGTTCTGGCCACGTCCTCCTCTGCTCTGGCAGCTGTGACGAAATGCCTGTGAACATCAGACACGCAGCCCTCCCGGCGCTGGGGCTGAAGTCCAAGGTCACAGGCTGCAGATTTTGTTCCTGGTGAGGCCAGACGTTGCAGCCGTTGCCCTGGTGTGTGTGTGTGTGCGCGCGCGCACACATGCACGTGTGTATGCATGGGTGCCCTGGTGTGCACGCGTGTGTATGTGTGTGCCCTGGTGTGTGTGCATGCGTGTGCGTGCATGCCCTGGTGTGTGTGTGTGTGAGTAGGGGGTGGGAGGTCTCCTCTCTTCCTCTTCTTGCAGGGTCACTATTCCCCCTGCCCCTGCCTTCAGAGGACTAGTCACCTCCTGAAGGCCTCTCCTCCAGGTACCATCCCACGGAGACTTAGGGCTTTGACCTGTGGGCCTTGGGGCTGCAGACCTTCAGCCCATGGCCTCTTGGCCACAAAGAACCTCTTTCGCTGCAGTCAGATCGCCCATGCTGACTTGCGCTGCACGTCACTTTGAGTCGTACTTAGAGAGCCTGTCCTTCCTCCCATGGGGGCTCATCGTGCTTCCTCCTCTAGCTCACCCTGTGCCGTCCTGTTGCTCAGGGCCACCTGCTGAAAAGGCCCCGCATGCCACTGGTTTCGGTGCCTGTTCCTGGCGCCCCGTGTCTCTGCTCATGCGTGTGTCTGTATCAGTGGGTGCCGCTCTGTGTGTCCCTGTGCCCGGGCCGTGGGCGCGGGTCCCCTGGGAGAGCGGCTGCCGCCCCGCCACTGCTCCTGCCGCTGTCCCGCTCTCCCAGCGTGTGTCTCTCCGCACGCTCAGGGGCCAGCTCGCGGCCGTTTCTGCTGCGATTGTGTCACACGTGGAAGTAAACGTGGCAGTGTTGATGTCATGATCGCGTTGCTGTGTCCTGACCAGGAACGAGGGAAGTCTTTCCGTTTTTTTCCAACTTGTTCTTGTGTTTTCAGGAGTGATTTTTGTAGGTTTAAATGTGGATCTCGAACACTTGGACAGCTGATTGCGTTTATTCCTTGGTGCTTGACTTCTGTGCTGCTGGTATCACGGGGACTTTTTCTTCCATCGCTTCTGCTCACTTCAGTCTGGCTGTTTTTTGTGGGCAGTTAGCATTTTTTTACCAGCGCCTGCCATAGCTCTTATCATACACCACATGCTGCTTTTTAAATTAAACTGTATTTTGAGGTGATGAGTGACTCACACATGAGTTGTGCTGTAGGAAATAATCGGAGGGACCTGTGCCCCTTTCCCACGTCGGCAGTGTAAACCCTGTCTTCCCCGGGGCAGAGGCTCTGCTGTCCAGCCCTGCCTTCCCTTTCCTTCCTGGTCTCGCGGCTTGCTAGTGCTCTCCACCACTGCCTGGGTCCTTCCCTGTCCCTCTCCTCTCCCCCTCGCAAGGTGATGCCTCCAGGGCTGGGATGGGGGTGGGGGGTGGGGGTGGTGGGGGGATGGGATTGGGGGGGTCGCAGCCTTTCCTGGAGTGCTGATTCCTGAAGAGAGCTGCCTTCCCCCAGGGCCCCTGGGCCCCCCTCACGAAAGGACCAGCGCTGGCCCCGCACAGCCCTTCTCTGCAGTAGCGGCTGCTCCAGACCCGTGCAGGCCCCTGTTGACCTGTGGGCGCTTAGCCCTGAGGACTGGAGGGCCGTGCCCACAGGAAGGTCCCAGGCCGCCAAGCCTGAGCCCTGCCATCAAGGACATTGTCGGACCCAGGCGGAGAAGGGGGAAGCGGAACAAAGCAAGGGGCAGGTTTTCCTGAGGAAGCAGGTGCACGTGCAGAGGCCACTGGGCTCTGCAGTCGATTTCCAGAGGCCCCGGAGGCCACATGCCTGTACCCCTCCCCAGGCACTGCTCCAAGCTTAGGACCATTTTGCCTTTGCTTCTTCTTTTTTTTTTTTTTTTTTTAATTTAATTTTAATTTTATTTTTTTAAAGATTTTGTTTATTTATTTGACACAGAGAGATCACAAGTAGGCAGAGAGGCAGGCAGAGAGAGAGGAGGAAGCAGGCTCCCTGCTGAGCAGAGAGCATGATGCGGGGCTCGATCCCAGGACCCTGGGATCATGACCTGAGCCGAAGGCAGAGGCTTAACCCACTGAGCCACCCAGGCGCCCCTTGCCTTTGCTTCTTTAATTCACTGTCAGGTGACCACCTTTTTTGCGAAGAGGACCAAAGCGCTATGACCTTTTTAGCCAGGATGAAGTGTTGCCCCACGGTGGGGCGCTCCCTTCGGACCACACCCGTTCGGCTGGCTCGTGCGCATTGGCGGGTGTTCCACTTGGTGGCACGGAGTGACCGTACCGTCTGCCAGACGATTGCTGTGCCTCTCAGTGGCACGTACTGTCCCACACGGGCAGATTAAGTGAGTAATTATGTGTCGCTGGTTTTCCTTTCGCACCGTGTGTGTGAAGGAGATTAGCCTGCAGCTGCTGCCGCGCTCGCCGCCCGTCTGCTTCACAAGAGGCTTCCGTGTCCACGACCACTTTCTGGAAGGATGACTTTGGGCTGATGACGCCTGTCCTGTGAGTCTTTGCTTTGTGCAGTGGCATCACCCAGGCCCTGGGTGCCTGTCCCTCTCCTGACCCTTCAACTTGCAGGCTCTCGGGCCTTGCGCAATGCACCGCAGCGGCCGAGGACCCAGTATCCTTTACGGAGACTGCCAGGACACGAGCAACCTGGAGCCGGCCTTGTTCCTCGCTGGTCGTCAGGCTTTGGCTGCGCTCACGTGCCCACCAGTCATGTGGGCAGATGCCTGCCCCTCTGCAGGATGGGCCTTGGTCCCTGCCGCCCGCGTTGGTGGTGGGCGTTCTTGGATGCGCCTGCACCCAGCCCGGGGCCGGCTTCCATCCTGAGGCTTCAGGGGAGGATCCCTGCTGCCTCTTGCGGGTTTCGGCAGCCGCGGTCCCCTTGGCTCGCAGCCGTGTCGCTGCAGCTTCTGCCTGCGCGTGGCCTCCCTCTCAGTCTCATCTCTCTTTCTGTCCTGCTTTGTCAGGACACTGGTCATTGGATTTGGGGCTCACCTGGATAATCTAGATCTCCCAGTCTTGTAAGACTTAATTATATCTGCATGGACCCTTTTTTCAGATCAGGTCACAGTCGCAGCGTCCAGGGCTTAGGCTGCAGACCTGCCTTTTTAAAGCCGCATGGAGCCCCCACAGGGAGCCGGGTTACAGCCTTCCTGTCAGGGTTGTCTGTTGGGCTCTGCGTGGGGCGTGTCGGTGTGGCCCTTCTGTTCCCCAAACCCGGCTTACCCTCCAGTGTGCTCCTTTGGCCTCTTGTTTGCTGTTATCATTAAAAGTCTAAATGGGGAACAATTCAGTGGTTTTCTCTCTCTCGCTCTTTTTTTTTTTTTTTTCATGAATGCAAACCCAGTTGGGCAGGAGACAATGTTATGAAGTAACTGACTTTATCTCAACCACTAGACTTCACCGGCAGGCGGAGCCTCGTCATGCTGACCAGTCAAATAGGTGCTTGGATGCACCTGACCTCCTCAGAGCTGGGGACCAGGCTGGGGGGATCCTAGGCGCAGGGTTGGGTAGGTTCTTGCCTACAGGTGTCAGCCCGGCCTGGTGGAGGAGAGCACAGGCTAATATGTGGCAACTGCATTGCCACCGAGCCCTAATTGTTGCAGAAATCTTTGCAAAAGAGTGATCAGTGACTTGTGGACTGTCTCTTCTTGTTGGAGCTGTTAGAGACGAAAGTTAGGGGAAGCGGATATGTGTGTAACCGACAGGTACTCCACACGGGGAGGGCTGTTATCCATCGAGAACTAGGAAACCAAAGGAACTGTGAAATTGGAAGACTGCACATCAGAATCATCTAATTTGAAAGATTAAATTAGAAGGACTGGCACAAACAGCATGACAACTTGGATACATATTTTACTTTTGATCCCGTAATAACCTGGTTTTTTTTTTTTTAAAACATTTTATTTATCTGACAGACAGAGATCACAAGTAGGCAGAGAGGCAGGCAGAGAGAGAGGGGGGGAAGCAGGCTCCCTGCTGAGCAGAGAGCCCAACGTGGGGCTTGATTCCAGGACCCCAGGATCATGACCCGAGCTGAAGGCAGAGGCTTTAACCCACTGAGCCACCCAGGCGCCCCTAACCTGGGTCTTAAAAGGAGAGAGCTGTTTACAAAAGTAGTCTAGCAATGTTGGAATCTGCAGAGTGTTTTTTAGTGGCTAGTTTTGCTAATACAATTATAGTGATTTTTTAAAAAGATTTTATTTATTTATTTGAGAGAAAGAGCATGAGAGCTGAAGGCAGGTGTTTAACGGACTGAGCCCCCCAGGTGCCCCCAGAGATGTTGTTTTTAAAGAGCAGTGGACTTGGGATGCCTGGGTGGCTCAGTTGGTTAGGCAGCTGCCTTCGGCTCAGGTCAAGATCCCGGCGTCCTGGGATCGAGTCCCACATCGGGCTCCTTGCTTGGCAGGGAGCCTGCTTCTCCCTCTGCCTCTGCCTGCCTTGCTCGCTCTCTCTTTCTAATAAATAAATAAAAAAAAACTTAAAAAAAAAAAAAAAGCAGTGGACTTATAGTCCCCTTGTACTCTGACCTTTGTTGTCACCGCCATCAGCTAGTGGGGTAGGGAGCGGCAGGGCTATCTGTGCACCTGACACGTTTTGGACATGCTGGGCAGAGTCACACGCGTAGACGTCTTACTTTGCCGGTTCTTCCTACCTGCAGGGTGTTCTCACTGAGCCAGCAGGGTAGCCTGGGCAGAGGGGGCGGAGCCTATCCCGTGGTCGGAAGTTGGGCTCAGAACAGGCCCCAAAGAAGTGAGGTTGGTCCACTTGTGATGGGGCCTCAGGAAGAGACATTGATTCAGGGCCAGACGCTGACTCTGGACTCTTATCCCATATGACTGAGGACGTGGTTGGACAGGAGACTGTTGGGCAGAGGAACAGTCTGGACAGCCTGACTGGGGTGAGACGAGTGTGCTTTCTTTTCCGTGTTGGGTGCTGCGCACACATTCCATCGGCTGCAGTGGGCCCAGCTGACCGTGGAGCTGTGTGCGTTGGGCTCCAGCCAGAGTCCTTTTTTGTGTGTGTGTGACGATGTCCCGCGGACCCGAGTGCCATCATGTCCTGGCTGTGACAAGCGGGCGGGGTCCATTGGGAGCCCCAGCTTCTCTGCTGGAGCCTGGCGTTCTCCTGTGGCTTCCGACACGGCCTGTGTCTGCGGGCCCCCCTCAGCTCTCCTGTCCTTGGGGACGATGTCTTTTATCGTCACGGATGGTGCACAGGCTTCCCTTCCTTCCAGGAGCATGAGGCCCCTCCTTGTAGGCTCCCCTTGCCCATGGCCCGAACAAGGAGGGCTGCCTGGCTCAGCAGATGAGGCTGGTGGTCGAGACCATGGTCACCCCATTTCTTTGCTGTCCCCATTGCGGAGGGGAGCAGACCGCTCACTGCTGCCGGTGAGGAGGGCGTAGAGCGCGTGCCTGTGCTCCAGGGACTGCCTACCGCCTTCAGGTTCTTGTCCTCCTGCCCTACCGCCAGCACGAGGCCGCAGGCAGAGGCGGGGGTGTCTCCTGCCCCTGGGGCTGGACAGTTTCAGTGTGACTCTGGTTGGGGCGCTGTGCCCTGGGGCTGGAAATTGCCTTCCTGGGCTCCCAGTCTGCCCTGGTTGCCGAGTGCCCCGTGGCCTCTAGCCCAGAGCGGGCCTTCCCGGAGCCCCGCCGAGCTGCCTCCCACGGAGCCTGCGGCCTCCCGCCTGTTGGGGGCTCAGCCAGAGCTGGGGTGTCTGACGGCGTCTACCCCCGTCGCAAGTCTTACTGCCCAGCTGAGCAGGCGCTCCAGGCCTGGAGTGTGGCTTTATTCTTAATTTGCAGTGAATGGATGAAGGTGGTGCCATTAGAACACGCTGAGTCAAGCCTGAAACCGTGTTTGAGAAAACGGCTTGTCCTCAATCCTGGGTTTTCCTTAGTGTCCTCATTGGCTTCACTTGGCCAGTGAAAGAGAAGGCGGAGGAAGGAAGGCACAGAAAATCGGGCCTGGCGGGTTTCCCGGGCACACACAGAGTCACGTACGCGAAGTGTATCGTTTGTTATGAGCAGAAACGTAGCTGGAGAAAATACACCTGAATGAGAGCACATTGAATGTCTGTGTGCACCCGGCATTATCACCAATACCAGGTGTCATTCCCAGTGTTTTCCTAATAGAGGTGAGGTGAGCAGATGTGGGCGAGGGGCAGCGTGTTCTCAGAGCCCCCCCAAGAGCCCCAGGGGAGCAGGCAGGGTCAGCAGGGCTTATCGGTCTTTAGAAGGAGGTCGCTGCTGCCTTAAGCCGGAAGGGAGATCCCTAGAGGAGGGCTTGGCGGGGAGTCTCAAGGTGGGCGGCTGCGTCGTGCCCTCCTTCCCCGGGTCCTTCTGTGTGACCCGGCCTGGCCGCCCCGCCCCCCGACTTCCGCAGGGTGGGTCTGGTGTAAGTCAGACACTGACACCGCTTCCCTTCTAGGCGGCCCCCGTGCCCTCTCTGCCCGGCGTGGCGTGTATGCACACGGTTCGCTGGGCTGTTTGGAACCCTGTGCTGGAAGCCGGCTCCGGGAAGGTGACCTTACCTCTGCAGGGGGGGGTCCGGCCCAACCCCTCGCACCGTCTGGTCTATAAAGTGCCCCCGGCCAGCAGGAGCTCCGAAGAGGTAAGTGGTGCAGATGCTCTGTTAAGTGTGAGACTTTGCCCCTGAGCTTCTGGCAAGTTCATACGTTTTCAAAACCAGAGATTGTGTCATGAGCAGATTTTTCTTTCTTTTTTAAAATTTTTTTATTAGAGAGAGAGCACAAGTAGGCAGAGTGGAAGGCAGAGGGAAAGAAGGAAGCAGGTTCCCTGCTGAGCAGAGAGCCCGATGCACGGCTTGATCCCAGGACCCTGAGATCATGACCTGAGCCAAGAGCAGACACTTAACCCACTGAGCCACCCAGGCGCCCCACGAGCAGAATTTTTTCATGTCATGCATGTGCCCTTAAGGGACGAGCGTGATTGTTGAGTCCCAGTCACCTGTGAATCAAGGCGGGTTGTATTTTGGGGTTTAAGACATCCCTGTTCACACATCAGTCTCGCAAGATGGCCCGAGGGCCCGTGACTTTCATTTGTACGCGCTGTGCAAACGGTGCGCTTCTGTGCTGTGCGTGTACACGTGCGGGGTGGACCTTGTGCGAGGCGGGGGCTGTGGTTGGCACCGAGCACTGGGCATCCAGACGGGCTTGTCTCCATGACTTGTTTCTCGTGCCTGCTGGCCCCTGGCTCCTTCCAGCTTTGCATGGAGGGCAAGCCACAGCTGAAAATCCATGTTTGGAATAAAGTTCTCTCTGAACCCTGGTGGAGAAGACAGGTAAAAGGGGCGGGGCCAGGGTGCGCAAGGGGTCTCCTCCCTGGGCCTTCCTGCCTGCTGACAGCCTTGCAGGATGGGTAGCAGGGACCCAGGGAGCCGCAGGTGTTGTGGGAAAGCGCTGCTGGTGACTTAAGCCCATCCTGACACAGTGTCACCCTGTGTCACCCCGTGTCTCCCAGTGTCACCCCGTGTCGCCCCATGTCACCTAGTGTCGCCTCGTGTCGCCTTGTGTCGTGCTGGAGTGCTTGGACCTGCCCGTGCTCCTGAAACACCCCGCCTATCTCAGCTGTGCGGCCAGAGCCTCTTACTGCTCGACGGTCTCATTTTCTTAGGTGCAGGGAGCGTCCCTAGCCCTTCAGTGAGTCGTCCGTGTGCTGACTCTAAGGACAAGCGTTATTTTTGGTGGTGATGTTTATGATGTGGGCAGTGCTCTGGAGACCTGGATAAGGAACAGCTGATTGTGCAGCTTTTCTCCTTATGGGAAGGTCTCGTTATGGGACCCGTTTCCTGAGTTCCCCTGCGGACTAGTCTGAGCCCTTATTATAAAACCGCCATTAGAGTTCCTGAAGCCATTGCCTCTCTCTCCCCATCTCGGTATGTACATATGTATGTGTTTAAATAAGTATTTTATTTAATTTTAGCCTCGGCATGCCACCACATCCCCTTCACTTTCTAAGTGCGTAAACCGTATTGGAAGATAAGTGGAAGGCTTGACTATCTTGAGGACAGAAATGTATCAAATACTGCCATTTTTCACAAGGAATGTCACTTCTAATTGGGGTTTCTCAACCTCAGCGCTGCTCACAGTGTGGGCCACATAATTCCTGTGGGGATTGCCCTGTGCACCAGGGGACGTTCATCCCCAGCCGGGGCCTCTGGCCGCTAGAGGTCCTTACCTGCGACACCCTGAGCTGTCTGCCGACATCACCAACCGTCTCCGAGGGCAGAATTGCCCCTGGCTGAGACCACTAGGCTAAACATCTACAACTAACTAAAATAATGAACTAAACCTGGTCATGAAATAATTCTGCTTCCTCCTCTGCTTCTTCCTGCGTTTGTCTCCTCCAGCAGGGCCGGCCTCTGTCCGGGCAGAAGGCGTGGAGGCCCAGCTGTGCCTCGTCTCTGCCCCCGCGCCGGCTCATTCTGTCTCACTCATCCATTCCGTGAAGGTTTACCGAGCTCCTCTGTCTATGCAGGAGAAGTATCCCCGATCCTGTGAATTTACCCTGGAGGGGAAGTGGTAGATATTAATCAGAGGGAGATACAAATATTAGAGATACCCCTTAAGTTTTGGCTAAGTGAATTTGGGGGTTTGTGTTATGATTATTTCGATGCTATTTCCTGTGTAGGTAAGTAGTGTGTTATGATTGTGTTTTCTTTCTTAAACAACTCTTGTGTTTTTCCTTTGACCAAGTAATTGCCTTTTTAAAAAACATTTATATCTACGGAGTCAGCCACCTTCATCTCTCGGCTGTGACTTACGGTATTTTCTTTGTTTCCAGATATTATGCTTCTACTACTGTTTCTTAGTTTCTCAATTTTAGACATTATGTATTGCCTTCCAATAATGATAGATGAGAACATCAGCTCTCTGATACGCTCCCGCGCTCTTTAAAGAAACCACTCTGTCCCACTGTGTGGCCTTATATTCAGGGGCTATTGCCAGAAGTGTGCAGCACAGTGGGGCCTGGCTAGAGGACTGTAAAGCCCCAGGGAACTGGACAGGTCTGGGGATGCCATGGAGAGGGAGGGGCTTGGGAAGCAACCCCATAACATTGTGTAAGAAATGCTGGGTTCCCCCCCAGGCTGCACATGCCTGAGTCTGACCCCAAGCCGCTATGCCAGAGACCCCGAGAACTGACTGTGGATAGACTGCCAGCCCCGTCCCAGAGTTGCCCAGGGTGGATCACGTGCAGGAGGGATCTGGATAGCCCTGCACGGGTTTGACAACCCATAGAGGACTGGTTGGAAACTGTGGCCTGGACCCACTGGGCTGATTCCTGATGAAACAAAAATATCAACGTACTCCACAGGCTTTAAATGAGACTCAGAGTCTCCTGACATAATATTCAAAATGTCTGTGGTGAAATCTAAATTTAATTGACATGCAAAGAACCAGGAAAATCTCAGCTTTCAGAGAAAAGACGCTCAACAGACAACAAAACGTTCCATGCAAACACTAATCGAAAGAAAACAGCAGTGGTTGTATCAACACCAGACGAGTGCGCTTTGGAGCAAAGGAAATTTCCAGGAATTAAGGATATTGCAGATGATAAAAGAGGCAGTTCACCAAGAAGGCACGGCAGCCCTAAACGTGTGTACATTTAATACAGACAGAGCTTCGAAGTGCATAAAGCAGGAATGGGTAGTGGAGGTGGAAGGGCAAAGAGACAAACTCACGGCCGTGCTTGGAGAACTTAACACCCCTCTGAGTAAACCAGGGAACACGGAGAATCACCGAGGACACGGAAGAACCAGACGACGTCGTGAACCGTCTGGATTGACGTGACTTCTGTAGAGCCCCGCGCCTGACGGCAGCAGAGTGCACAGGGAACACAGACCACATCCTGGGCCATAAAACTTTCATCATTTCTAAGGAATTGTATTATCCAGGGTATGTTCCGAGATCAGAATAGAATTAAACCAGAAGTCAGTAACAGAGATAAGAGTAAAAAGTACAGGCACTTGGAAAGCAAACGATACATTTCCAAATTATCCCTAACTCAAAGAGGAAGCCTCGGGAAGAGATGGAGGAGGATTTGGACTGAACGAAAAGGAAAACACATCCAAAGTCGGAGAATGCAGCTGACGTGTGCTTCCAGGGAAATTGATAGCATTAAGTGCTGTATTAGAACAGAAGAATGGTCTCCATTCGGTAATCTTCTCTTCCGCCAGTAGGAGCAAGAAGAAGAACAAAATAATCTGAAAGCCAGCGGAAGAAAGTCGGAAATAAGGATGAAAAGCAGAAACAGATGAACTCGAAAACAGATAATATAGAGACTATAGAGAACAAAAATAGAGAAAAATTAATGAAACCAAAAGCTGATTCTTTGAAATGATCGGTAAAACTGATAAATGTCCAGCAAGAGCTACAAGAAGAGAGGATTCAAACTCCTGGTGTTAGGAGTGGAAGCAGGACCATCTCTGCTGGCCCCACAGGCGTCAAAGGACAGCAGGGGAGCACGGTGAGCAACTCTGGGCCTGTTCATTTGGCGATTTCGATGAAGTGGATCGATTTGTCTTAAGCCAGAGATGATCAGAACTCACCTGAGGGGACGCCTGGGTGGCTCAGTTGGTTAAGCAGCTGCCTTCGGCTCAGGTCATGATCCCAGCGTCCTGGGATCGAGTCCCACATCGGGCTCCTTGCTCAGCAGGGAGCCTGCTCCTCCCTCTGCCTCTGCCTGCCACTCTGTCTGCCTGTGCTCGCTCTCTCTCTCCCTCTAACAAATGAATAAAAGTAATAAAAAAATATTTAAAAAAAATTAAAAAAAAGAACTCACCCAAGATGAAGTAGACAACCTGAGTAGTCCTTGGACTATTACAGAAGCCGAATTTGTGGTTAAAACACCTTTGGGAAAGCTGTTTCTTTCCCAAATTAAATTCTGTAAATTCTGCTGAACGACTTGAAGAGAAAGAAGAGCAGTTTTATACAGACTCTCCCAGGAAATAGAAGGAAGCCAACAGTTCCCGACTCACGTAACGGGGCTGTGCTACTGAGCTGTCCTGATGACAGGACCAGAGAGTGTGTATGGACACCGTCGACCCTTGTCCCTTAGGGACACAGATGCAGAAGCATCAGCAAAACCCTTGCACATCGAATCCAGCAATATGGAAAGAAGACAACACCATGACCAGGTGGGGGTGTGTCCCAGAAATGCAAGGCTGTTTTTGTTTTAAAAATCAATAAATGTAATTCACCATAGTAATAGCCTAAAGAAGGCAAACTGTATAATCATAATAATTGACACACAAGGCATCTGAAGAAATTCGACTTTGATTTTTGATAAAAGCTGTGAGCACACTAGGAGTAGAAGAGAAGCCCCTCCTTCTGCCCGGGGGACATCCACACAAACCTGTCAGGGAGCCCTACTGGGCAGTGAGAGGTGGGGTGTCGTCCCCCTAAGGTCAGGGACAAGCGAAGGGTGTCCGCGCAGCATTCGGAATCTCATTCAGCCTTGCACCCAAAGTCCTACCCAGGGCATTAAGGCAAGAAGATAAAATGAAAGACACAGATTGGAAAGGGAGAAATAGAGCTGTCCTTGTTTGTCGATAATGTCGTGGTTGTTTGTGTGGAAAATCCCGAGGGATCTACAAAAAAACCTGCTAGAGTGAATTAGTGACTTCACTGAGGTTGCGGGAGACAACGGGCGATCAAGATAGAAAAATCATTCGTTTCTGTACACTAGAAATGAAAAGTTGACAAGCATACTTAAAAACAACAACAAACAGTATTGCTTATAAAGCTCTTCCCCCAAAGAGAGAAATCTAATCACAGGATGTTTCCGGGATCTGTCTGCTGTGAACTGTAGCCCATTCCTTTTGCTGCACACCACTGTTCTTGTTCTTACTCTTGTCTCAGGTGAGATCGTAAACAGACACAACATCTTTATGGATGAGAAGATCCAACATGATAAAGATATGAATTCTCCCCAAATTCATCTATAGATGACATAATTTTAATCGAAATCCCAGCAGGACTTTTTTTTTTTTTTGGTCTGCATGTAGACAGACTGATCCTAAAATTTATACAGAAAGGAACAGGAATTAGAAGGGTCCGAGCAGTGAAGCAGGAGGAATCATGCCCCCCAGTCTGACCCTTAGAGTAAAGCTTCCACGGCCCCTGTGAAGGGCTGTTGGTGAGGGCTTGGCACGAAGGTCAGGGGAGCAGAACAGAGAGTCTAGAAGTAAACCCCGGCGTCCTACAGGATGAACTCTACACACGCTCGTACCCAGCAGTCCTGGTCTTAGAGACATGAAGACTTTGGTTCCCACAGAATCATACACCCCAGGGTTTGTAACCGTCCACACTGAGAAGAGCCCCAAGGTGCTTGGATGGGTGAACGCATGAATAAAGCATGCCCGTCGTCCCAGACAATGCCGCTCAGCAGGAAGAGGAACCGATGACTGATTGGTCCTGCTGCTGGGATGAGTTCCATCAACACCGTGTGGAGTGCGGAGGCCAGGCTCAAAAATGATCTGTCGCGTGGTTCCACGTGCATGACATCCCGTCAGACCAGGCTGCCGTGATGGAGATGAGCTCCGCGACGGCGGGGCCAGGCGGGAGCAGCACGGGGCAGGGTTAGGGTGGCGCGCGGCTCTGCACCCCGACCGTGGTTGTGGTTACATGTGTTGAACAGAGTGATACACCCAAATTTAAAAGTCAGTTTTTCATAGGTTTGTTTAAAAACACATGCAGAACTGGAGAAATGTGATTTCCGCTTGCATAAGAGCCTTCCGCGCTAACGTGGTCTTCTGGGATGTTAGTGCCACGGCTGACTGCCCAGGAAGTGACTTGGTCATAATCCAAGAACACGAGGCTTCAGCCAACCCTGGGTTTACATGGACTTTGGGCTGGGAGACCCGCTTCTGGCTGTAACTTGGGAGCACCAATAAGGGGGGAGGCTGCCATCGCTCTCACTGTGTCTACCGCAGGTGAAGCAGGTGGAGTCGGGGACCGTCCAGTTCCAGTACTCGCTGAGCCCCGAGGGACACCTGGACACCGCCACGGGGCTCGTGCATGGCCCCGCGGCAGAGCGGCAGCCCTCCAGGAGGCCACTCGCATCCCCCACAAGTAAGTGTTTGCAGAGAACTGACTTTTCGCGCACACAGCATGTCTGTCTGTTCCCGAGAAGTACGTAGTCTGGTACAGTAACGCTTATCCGATAATCGCTCAGATCTGCTTTAATTTGGGTCCCATGGTTGAACTTCTGCTTAATAAAGGTGTGGAGTTGGACGGTGACAGAGCGTGGCCCAGCACATCGTCACCTGATTCTTGCAGCTCCCTGACCAGAGGCCTGTGGAAGGCTCTGCAGGTGACACCCAGTGGGGCACGAGGCCTGGGGTCCTGCAGACACGGGCCCAGGAGTCAGAGCGTGGCTGAGATCCACGGGCTGCCAGCTGTGTGTGGTGGCGTTAATGTGCCGAACCTTTGTTGTTCTAAGGTGCTCCCGGTCCCGAAGCACTCTCCGAGAGCCGGGCGTCTGATCTCAGCTTGTGGCTTTGGAAAAGGGAGCGGAGACTCCCAGCAGAGGGACGTCCTTCCTGGGAGCAGGGACGTCTCTGCATGGGTGCAGGGGCTGAGGGAGCACCCGCGGTCACTGGGCCAGTGTCTGGCTGGCTCAGCACCTGGAGGTCAGGGCCTCTTGGCTTCTGCCCAAGGACCTTGAAGCCAGCGTCTGACTGAGAACCCCACCTGTCGGGCCCCTGCAGGGCTGGCGTCAGAGGGGTGTTGGAGAAGTTCACTCTGCAGGGCCCTGAGCCCTGCCCCAAGGCTTCTAGAGATTGCTCCGGCTGAAAGAATGTTCTAGATCATAGGAGGTTCGTCTCTTAGTTAGAAAGGTAGGGAATGAACTAATGTGTAAGGCCGCAGAGGGGAGCTCTCATCTTGGACCATGTCCCTGACGGATGCTCCTCCGTCTCCGGGACGACCTGCTGGTGTCTGCGCCGCAGGTCCCGGCTGCTGGAGCAGGGGCGCTAGCGGGTCTGGGACTCGTTTGGGACTGATTTTTTATGAGTTGAGGTTCTAGTTTATGGGAACTGGTCTTGTTGAATTTAATTTGATGGTGGAAGCAGTCCACGTATTTCTTTGGCCCAGACCTTGGCACAGTGGCCGCTGTCCGCATGGTCTTCTGGGGACTTCTGTTGCTTTGGGACAGACCATATCATTAAGGACTTTTCTTCTTCTCAAAGAGGCGGTGCACTTGGTGGTTCTAGTTGTTCTTCTAGTTCACCGGCTTGTGGCCAGGATTCCTGTTTAGCCCCAGTGTCTGCTGGTCACCGGCTTCTGTCTGCAGTGCCGCTGGCCGGGGGCTGTAGCCAGGATTTCTGGGGCGTCCCTGCCATGCGGGCGGAAGCCGTGGGTTTTCTGTCAGGGTCCGTGCAGAGCGTTTCCAGGTTTTCTTAATAAAGTTGAATGCCTTAAGGGCATAGAATATGTTGTTTAAAAATACTAAACAAAGTGTGCAGTTTATTTCCTACCCATGCTGTAAATCTAGCATCTTTCCTTCCGTGACATATAGTTACACTTTAAAAACAGAACAAATAATGAGCTCTGAGAAACGTAAATATGAAAGACAGGGTCTCAGGTATAAACACAGGTAAACATTGTGATTAAATATTTTTGATGAAGTCCCTCAAGACAGTGGTGAAAGGCAGTGAGCGTAGTTCATCTACGTCTGTGGAAAAGCCCGAGTAGACGGAGTTCTGGGAGGACACGCCTGCATGGCGGGAGCTTTACAGGGAAGACAGAATGACCTTTCCTGGAAAGGAGTTTTCAAGGCTTAAGCTTACTGTGTGGTCCTGGTGCTGGAAATAAGCAGATGGTTTGTGTGACGATGTTCTAATCAAATTAATTCTAAGCAGTGATGGGATTGCCTTGTCGCTTGGCTGCCTTGGGCCTGCACCAGCTGTACAGGTGGGTGGTGGCTCAGCAGTCCACTAGGTTGGGTCCTTCTTTCCCAGTGACCTTGACCTTTGGTGTGTGCAGATCTGGGAGTAAAACCCGGTCTGCTGCTCCCTGTGCTTGCCAGAATTATCCATTAATTGATTTTTATTTTTTATTTTTAAAAAATATTTTATTGGGGCACCTGGGTGGCTCAGTGGGTTAAAGGCTCTGCCTTCAGCTCAGGTCATGATCTCAGGGTCCTGGGATCGAGCCCCGCATAGGGCTCTCTGCTCAGCAGGGACCCTGCTTCCCCCCCTCTCTCTGCCTGCCTCTCTGCCTACTTGTGATCTCTGTCTGTCAAATAAATAAATAAAATATTAAAAAAATATTTATTTATTTATTTGAGAAAGTGCATGTGTGCACGCATCAAGGGGGGGGGAGCAGCAGAGGGAGAAGTAGACGCCCTGCGGAGCAGGGAACCCGATGTAGGACTCGATCCCAGGACCCTGGGCTCGTGACCTGAGCCGAAACCAAGAGTCAGATACTTAACGGACTAAGCCACCGGGTGCCCTAATTCTCCCTCAGTTTTAATTGGGTAATTTTAATCCTAATTTGGGTTGTATTTTCCTGCTTCTCTGCTCTCAGTATTTTTATTGTGTTACAGATATTGTGAATTTTCTTTTATCGAGCGTTAAATACTTAGTATTTGATAAATACTCTTGAGCTTTGGAAACAAGTTTGATCCTTTCAGATCTTGCCCCTAAGGTCTGTTAGGTGGGACCAGATCAGCTTTTAGACTAGGGCTAACTATTCCCCTTTGCGTCCTCTGGTCTCCCGAGTTACAAGGTATGCCGTCTGCTTGTGCAGTGGGCCTGCTTCTGGCCCCAGGTGAGCATCCAGGGTCTTCCAGGGTCTCTTGCCCCAGCACTGGGTGCTGTCCTGATCAGTCACGTGCTGGATCTAGAGGGAACTCTCTGTAAGTGACTGGAGTGCTCCTTCTGTGCACCTCGTCCCGTCCGGAGCTTGGCCCTGCAAACTGGAGCTTCCTCCATCTACTTAGACACTCAGCTCTGTCTTCTCCATCGGGGTCCCCTGTGCCCCATCTCTCTGCGCTGTGACCTGCAGACCCACTAACTGCAGTAAGCAGGGACAGCTGCAGGACTCACTTCTCTTTCCTGCCCCTCAGGATCACTGTCCTTTGTTGCCTGAATTCTATTGTCTTGAAACCTGTTGTTTCATATATTTTGTCAGTTTAAAAAAATTTGTTTCAGATGCATTTTTTTTAAAATTTTTTTTAAGATTTTATTTATTTATTAGTTAGAGAGAGCGAGCACAGGCAGACAGAGAGGCAGGCAGAGGCAGAGGGAGAAGCAGGCTCCCTGCCGAGCAAGGAGCCCGATTTGGGACTCGATCCCAGGACGTTGGGATCATGACCTGAGCCGAAGGCAGCTGCTTAACCAACTGAGCCACCCAGGCGTCCCTAGATGCATTTGTTTCTGGTCACTGCTTCCTGTTGGCCGGAGGTAGGCATCTTTGCCTGCTGTGAGCAGTTTCTGGGCTGCTGAAACCCTGCACCGCAGGGCTGGTAGTCCAGGGGTTCTGGACGTTTTCCCTGTGCTACTGTGACTCACTAGTTGCACCGTGTGTTTTCGTGACTTTGAGTTGGGCTCATGCTCTCTGCTGGAGTGTTTCTCCCTTGTGCACTGCATTTACTTTACTTTGAGATAGTCTTTTTTTTTTTTTTAATTAAAAAATTCCATGGTTAAGAACAGTGAAGGCAATTCTGAAGACGAAAAGAGGCTTCACCTTTTCTATTTGTAGACGTGCAGAGTTCTGGTAGCTGGAACAGCGTGGTGGAGATAGAGATGGACACAATAAAGAGCGTGATGGATGGACAGCTTATAGATAAGTGTGTTGCTTTGCTACTATTGTCGTAGCAAATTACCATAAACGTAAAATGCCTTAAAACGGTATGACCTTACTGTCATACAGTTTTGGAGGTCGGAGGTTCAAAATGGGTCTCACAGGCTGAGGAAAAGGTCTTGGTAGGGCTGGTTCCTTCTGGAGGCTCTGGGGCAGACTCCGTCTTCTTTCCAGCCTCTGCATCCTTTGGCCCCTTCCTCCCTCTTCAGAGGCACTGGGCAGTTTCCAGATCTCTCTCTGACCCTGATCCTGCTGCCTCCCTCTCAGTTACAAGGACGCTGTGATTGCGTTGGGCATACTGATCATCCGGGCCGTCTCCCCGGTCAGCAGCCATAGTCACTGGCATGCAACACCATCACACTGACGGGTTCCGGGGACTAGGATTTTGGTGTTTCTGGGATGGGGAGCGTTGTTCTGCTCACCACCGGGAGCAGGGACGGCCCAATCACGTAACTGTGCGGGAATGCTGGTCCATGAGGAACGTACAGAAATAGATCCTAATTTCATATCATGTGCAAAAATAAATTTTAGGTGGATTATGAAACAAAACTTCAGAAGTGATAGAAAACTCTAGAATTAGAAGATTAGAAAGAAGAAAGATTATAGGAATAGCTGCTCCAAATCAATTAGAAATAATGGAAACAGGATAGAAAAATGGGCAAAGCACATAACAGGGGATTTCCATGGAAGAAGCCAGGGTGGCCGGTGAGCGTGAGACGGGGCTCAGTGTCGCTAGTGACTGGAGAAATGCACAGTACAGTGAGGAGTCATTTCATCTCCCCGACGCCTGTCCCCCGCCCCCGGAGAAGTGTAGTCTCCTAGCATGACGTTCACGAGGATGCTCGCGGGCCAGCAGCTCTTAGCACACCGGCAGGGATGCTACACGGACCGCTGCTTCGTATCTAGTTCATACCCTGTGACGCAGGGGCTGTTTCTAGATGCCCGTGGAGAGCGGCTGGCCCCTCAGTGCGCGGCGGCCTGCCCACCCCTCTGCGGGACGGGAAGACGAGCTGGTGTGATTGGACGACCGGGTGCCGTACAGCAGACAGGATGAGCCACGTGGATCTTTGCGTGTCCTCAGGGATGAATCTTCAAGACAGTGTGCTTTTTTTAAAACTAAAAAAGTTGGAGCTTTTAAAAATATTTGATTTTTAAAGATTTTATTTATTAGAGAGAGAGAGAGCGAGCATGCCCATGAGCAAGCACGAGCAGGCCTGAGCAGGGGGAGGGGCAGAGGGAGAGAGAGAAGCAGAGTCTTCCAGGAGCAGGGAGCCCAATGCGGGGCTCAATTCCAGGATGCTGGGACCGTGACCTGAGCTGAAGGCAGACGCTTAACGACTGAGCCACCCAGGTGCCCCAAGGAGATCCATTTTAAAAAGAGACTGTAGGGGGGCACCTGGGTGGCTCAGTGGGTTAAGCCTCTGCCTTCAGCTCGGGTCATGATCCCAGGGTCCTGGGATCGAGCCCTATATCCGGCTCTCTGCTCGGCAGGGAGCCTGCTTCCTCCTCTCTCTCTCTGCCTGCCTCTGCTTGCTTGTGATCTCTGTCAAATAAATAAAATCTTAAAAAAAAAAAAAAGACTGTAGGGGTGCCTGGGTGGCTCACTGGGCTCCTGGCTCAGCAGGGAGTCCGCTTGTCCCTCTGCCTCCCCCCAGCCCACCGCCCCTTGTGCTCACACACACACACACATAGACACACACACACACTCTCTCTCTCTCAGATAAATAAACAAAATCTTACCAAAAAAAAGACAACAAGCTACCAAATATTATAGAGCAAAAAGAATGTACCACGCGGGTGTGAGGTGTGGATACAGGGGAGCCTGCGTGTCTGCGGCAGGGAGGATATGGGAGTTCTCTGTCCTTTGTGCTCAGTGCTGGGGTGACTATAAGACTGCCCTACAAATAAAGTCTATTTAAGAAAAGAAAGGGATGGAGGGAGGACTTGTGGGGAGCTAGGTAGTTCTACCTGTCTTGATTGGATTCACTCGCGTCCAGGACTTCTGTCTCCGTCTCCATAATTGGGCTTCATCTGTGGCAGAGTCAGCGGACTTCGGGCCAGACGGTCAATGTTTCAGCCTTTGTGGGCCGGTTTCCCTGCCGCCGCGCCTCCTCTCTCGAGCTGTGTGGTGAAAGCCACGCGAGCAAGCCGGGCTGGGTTACGGTGAAAGTTCGTTCACAAGCCCCGGCTGTGGGCCGGAACCGGCAGGCCCCCGATCTATGGCTTTCTTTGCTGTCTTCATCAGGTTTTGGCATTTGGAGTGTGATAGTTTTGCAAAATGCGTGTTTAGTTAGGGCTCTCTAGAGGAACAGAACCAGTGGGTCGGCCCGTAGGAAGATATTTTTTGTAAGAAATGGGCTCACGCCTTTCGTGGAGGCTGAGAAGAGGCCCAGGCAAGCTGCTGTGTAATTAGTCCCAGTCCAGAGGCCTGAGAGCTGGGGAAACCCACCATGCAGGTTTCGGTCTGGGTCTGAAGGCCTGAGAGCAGGAGCACCGAGGGCAGGAGACAGTGGGCGTCCCGGCTCCATGGTCAGGCGGGAGGGGCCCAGTCCCCCCTTCCCCCACTCTTTGGTTTTACTCAACAGATGGGGTGATACCCACCCACACTGCACAGGGCAGACCGCTTCCCTCTATTCAGATAGTAACCTCAGCTGGAATCACCTTCGCAGAGACTCTCAGAGTGATGGTCAGCCACGTCTGGGTCCCTGTGATCCATCTCGTCCACTCGACACAAAACATTCATCCTCACAGTGAGATTGCTTTCTGTGTGTTTCTGGGCTTTGAAATAGTTTCAGCAAAAGGCAGGACCTGTTTCTTGAAGGTTTGATAAAGTTACTCTAAAACCATCAGGAACTCCTTGCCTTTGGGAAAGGATTTTCTGACAATGTTGATCTTGAAAACAACCAAGGCTATTGGGAGCAATTGGGTCTGTTCCAGAGGATCAGATGCGGACGTGTGGACCACGGCGAACCCGAGGCCAGGCTGAGAGCGGAGGAGACAAGGGGAGGAGGAGGCTGGGAGGGGCGGATCTGAGCAGAAGTTCACCGGAGTAAAAGAGGGCTCCGGTGGTGGCTTCCCATGGGCTGCAGGTCCCTGCTGGTCCCCAGTGTGGGCAGGTGGGGTAGGGGCACCCTGCCGACCCCCGCTCCCTCTCCCATCTCGATGGGGTTTCCTTGGTTTGTTTTCATGACCTTTGAGTTTCTGTTACGATTTAGGGCTCTTTTTAGGTTTTCCATCTCAGCTCATGGTAACTTTGGGGATACCTAGTCTGTAGATGAATGGTTAACTTCATTTAGTTTACCAAGATCCTGGGATAAACTTGTATCTAACATAAAAATCCTAATTTCTGACTCTGTGTATGGATTCCCTTTGTCATTCCCGATCTTTGGGCGAGTCTTCTCTTGGTCAGCCTTAGTGGAGGTGTTTGCCTCTCATCCTCTGGCAGGAGTCAGCTCTTGGTTTCCTTTATTGGTTCTCGTGCTGTTTTGAAGTTTCTCATGATGTCTTTAATTTTAATCTAATTAGTTATAATTTAATATGACTTTGCCTTCATTAATCTCCTCTTTTTTTTTTTTAATTTTAAAGAAGTTGAATGCTTAGCATATTTCCACTTGTCTGTTTAATAGAAACATTTAAGTTCCTGTGTTTCCTTCCGAGTACCTCTTTGACTACGTTTTGACCTATGGTGGTCTTATCTCCTAAATTATTGGTTTCAGTTTCTATTTCCCTTTGACATTGAATTTAGAGGTGAAAAATAACAGCCTCGCCTCAAAGTATCCACACGGAACCCCTCTTATGGGTCTTGAGCGCCCCGCACGGGCTTCTCCCTGGCCGAGCGCACTCTCCCTCGTCTCGCGGCTCTCGGGAGATCTCGTGTTCATTTCATCCCGTGGTTTGTTCCTGGGTCTCCTCCTTCCCCCACTGCCCTGGGAGCGAGTCAGGTCTGCCACGGTGACAGATAAGCTCCAGATCCCACCGATTTAAAACAGAATGGCTTGTCTCTGGCTCTCCCTCCACATCCACCGCCGGTCGCAGTCAGACGGCAGGCGTCGTCTCAGTTCTGCTGGCCACGGCGCCACAAAGAAAGGGACATGTCAGGGGAGCCTGCCCCACAGTCCGAGGCTCTGGCCCAGAAGCGACAGGCAGGACTCCTCCTGGCTCAGGGGCGGGAGCCAGATGAGTGCCCACGCCCCGTGGAGGGGCTGGCGGGCGGCCTCACTGGTGCCCCAACTGGTGAAGAGGTGCAGATCTCTGGCGTGGGCACTGGTTTGACACTGAGCACTGTGCTAGGAGCATCTCATGACTGGGGTGTGTCCTCCTCTTTCTGCTGCCCACCTGGGTCCCAGCTCAGGAAAGCACTGGGCACACGTTTGCAGAGCTGATGTAAGGCTTGGCTGTGTCCTGGCTCTCAAGTTCTGTCTGCCTCCCATACCCGGTCCCCTCACCATCAAGCTCTCTCATTGTTGGCTTCCTTTCAGGAAGCATTTCTCCTCGTGGCAACCCCAGCTCTGAGGTTCCCCTTGTGCACATGTGTTCAGGGGCCCCTCACATGGTGAGATGGAGCCCTTCCTTGTTGTGTCCCTTTCCCCCTGCGGTTAAGAGCTGGGAGGGTGCTGCTCTCGGAGGGAAGTGTGGGGTCAGGGTGGGGAAGCGGCATGGCATGGATCGAGGGCCTGGCCTCTGGATGCCAAGTCCCAGGCCGCTCCCCAGCACACTGCTGCTTCTGCGTGGGGTGGTATCCCGGCTTTGGCCAGCTTTCCCCGCATCTAGAGAGGTTGGAGCGAGTGGATCTTGGTAGTCCCCGCCCCTCTGTGCTGCGTGAGCAGGACAAGGACCCGTGAGAGCTCTGCCCCGGAAGCTGGGCAGAGCGGTGTCCACGGGAGGCTGGATGTTCTTGGGCTCCGAGGCATGTTGTGGAGGTTCAGCGGGAATGGATCCTTTCCCCTGGAGACAGCTCGCTCTGGGCTCCAGATGGGTTCCGTTAGCTGGTGGGACAACATCTGTCTGATGACCGGGTGAGGGTGTGTCTTCCCCACGCGGAGCTCGGCAGGCAGGTCGCTGGAGGGATGGGGATCTAGTACAGACGTCCTCTGTTCCCCACTGCCCTTCGGGGGCCAGTGGGTCTGCACAGGTGGCGCTGACTGCATTTGCTTTATTTAATCTGGATTTATCGCCGCGTTCATGTCACATTGATGTCATTGCCTTCATCCCAGGTTCGCTCGTGTTTAACTGGTGATGGGAAGTTTGGCTCCTTCGATATTTTACCAGCTCACATGGTTCTGTTAGAAATCTTGGTGGCATGCGGCTGTCACGTTAAGTGAGGGACTCTCTGCCATGAATTACCTTTTTTTTTTTTAAAGATTTTATTTATTTATTTGACAGAGAGATCACAAGTAGGCAGAGAGGCAGGCAGAGAGAGAGGGGGAAGCAGGCTCCCCACTGAGCAGAGAGCCCGATGCGGGGCTCGATCCCAGGACCCTGAGATCATGACCTGAGCTGAAGGCGGAGGCTTAACCCACCGAGCCACCCAGGCGCCCCTGTTTTTTTTTTTTTTTAAGATTTTATTTATTCATTTGACACACAGAGAAAGATCACAAGTAGGCAGAGAGGCAGGCAGAGAGAGGGGGGAAGCAGGCTCCCCACTGAGCAGAGAGCCCGATGCGGGGCTCGGTCCCAGGACCCTGGAATCAAGACCTGAGCCGAAGGCAGAGGCTTTAACCCACTGAGCCACCCAGGTGCCCCATGAATTACCTTTTTTATGTCCCCTTAGAATGAGGAGGGAGCAGAGGCCCACGCCTCACTCTGCAGGAAGGAGCACACGGAGCCACTAGAGGGCACTCGGTCTCGGTTTTCTGAACTTGGAATTTCCCTGACCCGTTGGTTTCTTTTCCGTGGCTCTGGTGGGGTCAGACGTCCCTGTGTTTGCTTCGTAGATTTGGAAAACAGCTATGTGGCAGGGGTCACGGGAAAAGGGTCACCACGGTGTTTCTGGAATGCCCTGACTCAGGTTCCTGGCGTGGTTGTAACCTTTCTTGTGTCCGCGCTGCAGGGATGTCCTGTCCGACAGGAGGCTCCCGGCCCCAGGTCGTGTCACCCAGGGGGTCGTACAGGAGGGCTTTGGGCCTCCTGGCAGGAGCCACATGAATGGGTGGATTTAAAGAGATGTGTGTGCTCTGCTGGAGGCCGTTGGTGGTGGCTCAGATGGGGTTTGGGTCGCTGCTGTGGCCAGCCTTTGAAGGTGACTGCAGCCCCGGGCTTCAGTCACCACGTTCCCGGTCTCCTGGGGCCTGGTCAGCTGAAACAGGGCCCCGTGTGGATCTTGGCTTTAGAGCACCGCCGGCAGCAGGGCGGACAGAACTATGACACCTTTGCTGTGATGCTCCCTTGTCAGCAGCCGGAACTTACATCTTCCCCATGCCCTCTCTGCTTAGGGAACACCCGGATACGGTGCCAGCCTGCATCCCTCGCACCGCAGAGCCTGGCCACTCGCACAGGTCGCGCAAGTTCCCAGGTGCTGAGGTTCACGTTGGAGCCTGGGTGCTAACTTGGCAACACTCCGGCGACCGCTGGCACAGGCCGCCGTGGGACCTTGGGACCTCAGGTGTGCTCGGGACACATATCCCTCGCTGCCCCGACTGCCCGGCCTACCTGAGCTGTAGGTGGCCGCCGTGGCGGGCTTGGGTACCTGCGGCGTGGATCCCGCGGGCAGGCCTGGGCTCATTCCTGTGCAAGTGCAGCCCCTCCTCAGTGGCGCCCCCGGGTGGTCTGGGCCCCTCAGGTGCCCCGTGCACAGGCGCACCTCGGCCACCTGTGCTCTGGGCTCCTGCAGCACCGGGACCCACAGCGCCCCGGTCACTGCACTGTCTGCCCCGTCATCTCTGCACAGATCGTGCCCATTTCCCCCATTGCCTGGGGTCAGAACCTTGGGAGAAGGGCTTTTTATCCCCAAGTAATTGGAAATGAGGGCCTTTCAGAAGGGTTGCCCTGGGAATTCTTACTGTCTGAAGAACCACTAAGTATTGATTAATACTTGATTGTCAAAGCCCAGGGGACACTTATTGTCCCCGTTTTTCTTTAAATCATGGCAACTTTGTCTTTAGTGGTGATGACCCCCTTCTCCTCCCTGCCTTTTGATGCCAGCTGTTCCCTATCCTTGTAACATCGCCGACCCCTCGCTCCCGGCTCCAGGCCTGAGCCAAGCAGCCGCCGCCTCTGCCAGTGAAGGGCGGACCCTGCAGCGAGACATAGGCGAGTCTGTGCTGCTGGACAGCGTTTCCCTGTGAACACCCCTCCTCAGGCCCGCCTGCTGACTCCTTTCCTCAGTTTCCCCCAGAATGCACAGCTGTGTTTGAGAAAAGCATTCCCAGGAGGACAGCTTGCATTTTGGGATAAAGGGCTTCGGCGCTGCCTGCTACCCAGGTCTGGGCTGTGGTTGGTGACGGACAGGAAGGTGGTCGCGCTCTGGGCCCCCAGCATTTCCGGGGGGGGGGG
>RCUC01125715.1:0-17519 GCA_003697995.1 Taxidea taxus jeffersonii | reverse complement strand
AGGAAAAAGGAAAACCTGCTCATATTATCATGATCACCATCACTATCACTACTGTAGATTAGGGATGATAGCCATCCTTACCCTGATAACTTTGGATTGAACTTTGACTTCTTTGGATAATGGGATGTTAATGAATTTGATGCAAGCAGAGGCATTGAAAATATCTGAGTTTTTTTGTTGTCTTTGTTTATTTGTTTAAAGATCTTATTTATTTATTTTTTCAAGACAGAGAGAGAGAAAGAGAGTGTGTGATGGTGAGCCAGGGGGAGGAGCAGAGGGAGAAGCAGACTCCTCGCTCAGCTGGGAACTGGATGCAGGACCCCATCCCAGGACCCCAGGGTTATGACTTGAACCAAAGGCAGAAACTAACTGACTGAGCCACCCAGGCACCTCATTGAGTGTTTTTTCTTGCTGTTTTTACCTTTGTCATCTACCATAAGAAGATGCCTGGTAGAGCCACTAGTACTGGAATGAAAAGAAATGTGGAGCATCCCTGAATATAGCTTGTAGCCTGAATCCAAGTCCATTTGACCCCATCTGAGCCCAGCAGAGTCCAGCAGTGCTGCAAACTGACCTGCAAGCCCATGAACAAGAATAGTATTTTAAATCACCAAGATTTTAGAACTGTTTGTAATGCAGCATCATCACAAAGAAATATACCATATAGAATAAGAGATAATTCAATAGTGCTATGTAGCTTTTCAAAGCAAGACTGTGTGTTTTAGATCAATAAGCAAGTACAAAAATACTAAAAGATAGTATAAAATATATATCGTAGAATGAAAACTCTTACTATTTTATTGCAGTGAGCCAGGTTGGAACTTGGAGCACAGCTGAGACATTTCTAGAAACTTAAGCTAGAGGAAGCCTTTTCCCAATCTATTTCCCTACAAACAACCTATTCAAGAAATTTACATGCAGATTTAATTTGGCTGAAAATGGGAGAAAAAAAAATTTATGCATGAGCCTCGGAGTAGAGGAGGATGTGGAGATTGGAACACCATTGCCAGGTCCCACACAGTTTGTGGTAGTACCTCAGAGACTGGAGCCAGACTAACTTTATTTATTTTTTTTTAAGATTTTATTTATTTATTTCAGAGGGAGAGAGACAGATGCACATAAGTAGGGGGAGGGGCAGAGAGAGAGAGGGAGAAGCAGGATCCCTGTTGAGCAGGTAGTCTAATCCAGGACTCTATCCCAGAACCCTGAGATCCTGACCTGAGCTAAAGGCAGATGTTTAACAGATTGAGCCAACCAGTGCCAGAGGCAGACTAACTTTAAAGATTAACTCCTCCACTTCCCAGTTTATATGATCTAGCAGGTGTGCTACGGGCACCAGGAAGAAAAGAATCACAGAAATGCAGGGACAAAGTCTTTCTCCCTATTTCCTTCCCTTATCATAGAACATCTTGGGCATTTGGCAGGGCAGGGCGGCCACTCTTGTGGTATGTCATTGCCCTTTGGAAAAATATTCAAATAACAGGTACAGTCAACAGAGATATAAATGAGTTTCTTGCCTTAGAGCAAAACAGCAAAAGGTGATTTTTTTTTTTTTTTTGCACATGGGAGACCATTAGCTTTGAGGTGTTTCAGAATTAACAGAGTTTTTAGTAAAGGGCAGATACTGCTACTGAGTAGGTAGAACTTCAGCATTAGTAAAATTCATGAGTTTATATTAATATGGTGAAGCCTTGGAAAGATGTGTTACACTATATTTATCCTTGAATAAATTTAATTCATTTCAACAAATATTTATCAAGCATTTACTATGTGTGAAGTGTTATTGATGAATAAGAATGAAAGTAGCAGGCCTAAGGCAGTGTAGGTTATTAGTTTATGCTTGTTTTAAGTAAATTTCAGATGATTTAAGATTAGAAAGCCTATTTCTGTCTTATCTCTTCATGCTTGGATTCAGTGTTGTTGACAGAGCCCTGGATTAGTGTGGGTGAAATGTTTGTGTTCCATGATATTCACTCACCGTTATCCTAACACCAATCACTTATTGGCTCTATCTGTACCACCTCAATTTTCTTGCCAGTAAAATGCAAAATTATCTTAAACGACCCCTACATTAATATTCTCTCTAAATCTAAATTTCATAGTTGAACTTTAGAGTCTCAATCTTTTACTTTTATCCTTATTTCAAATAACCCTGACTCTGTAAATGTTTTATCACAGCAGTGAATTAAAAGAATGCTAAGTAGTGATTTTGGAAAGGAAGTGAATGGGATTTATCAGCCATACTAATCCAAATGCCAATACAAACATCATCAAGTTGGATTATTGTAATTCTACACAGCATTAATTGAGGGAAATCCTCAAATAAATCAGCAAGTATATTACTTTCCTCTCTGTATTGTGTTCTATGCACCGGAGGACCAACATGAAAGTCAGGAAGTGTGCTCAACAGAACGGTTAAGTTTGAGGTTTCAACATAATATGAAACAGCCTCTTAAACAGGTAACAAAGTTGATTTTTTAAATTTTTTTAACAATTTTTATTTCTCACACAACACAACAGACAGTAGCATTGGCAAATCATTAAAAGAAAAAAAGATTTTAGCATGCTATAAACACAGGTTAGGCAAATTAGGACTCATTACCTGTGTAGCATGGACCTAATGCCCCCCAAAACTCTGTAACTGTATGAAAGCTCTACATCAGAATCAGAATTAAAAACACCTTTACTCTCAAGTAGTAAGTTGTAAACCTGTAGCATTTTTACTTGATCTATCCAGGCCCTGAGCCTTAATTTTTTTTTTTTTTAATTTACTACTGAGAGGTTCATTTGAAAGCAGAAATCATCATCATAACTCTGTTACTAAAGCTGCCAACTTTACTAAAATTAAACCAAAGTTTAAGTTCTAAACTTAATAAAGTTTAGTTAGTTTAGTTAGTTCTAAACTTAATAAAGTTTAAGTTCTAAACTTAATAAAAATAAATAGCTGATATTTAAAGAAATGTAACTTCGCCTATTGGATATTTAATGTATTAGGTAGAATAAACTGAATAAAAGAAATGCTGCTGTATAAAAATGTGTTTTTCTTTCCGGGAGATAATATGTTTGTATTTTTAATTTTGTAAACCATTTCTAACCTATACTTATACAACTAAAATTTCAGTATTAACCTACAAAAATAAACAAATAATTTACAAAGCAACTTTATTTTCAGTTTCTGTCAAAGAAGTAGTAGATCCTAATAAATTTTGAGCAGTAAAAAATGTCTTGTCATGTTACCTATAATCCAGTCTTCCTTTATTACCCTCTCCTTTAAGCTTTTTTTTAGGATTGTCAATATTTCCTTTTAGCTTCTCGACTCTTCTGATATAGTATTGCTAGAAAGGGGTCTTAAGTGTACACACACACACACACACACACACACACTTAAGATCCCAGAATCATGTCATTCAAAATATTTGATGCAACTTTCCTTAAGACATACTTATGTTTTTTAATAGTGGGCCAAAGTGGTTGTCTTTATTCTTCTAAAAGGAAGAATGCAAACAAAAGTAGGTGGAATGTTTAAATTTTGTATGTCCCTTAAGTTAAAGTATCTCTCCCTGAGCATTTTTGCATCTTTGTTTCAGATTAGAGCTAAATACCAATGGCATATATCATACTATGCTAAAGACACTGGTCTCATAATATTGTATAACTACAATTAACATCAGTTATGGAAAAATGACTAAGGACATTACAAGCAAAAACATTTAATACCTTTTTAAAGAAATGACTAAATGTACCATGATATAAATTCAGTAGGAACCATGGCAAATACTGTATCTTATTTAATTACTGTATAAATATGAGAAAGTGCTATGCTGAAAATATTTAGGCTTGCAAAAATTGTTTTATTTCTTCATATGAAAGTACTTTTTAAAAATAAAGTACTAAGACAATCAAAATAAGATTTCAAGTGAGTTTCCAGTTCAGGATAAATGTATTTCAAGAAGATGGTAGGAAACAAAACAAGTAACTTCTAAAACCAGTTACCTACATTGGTAATGTAAATATAAGGGAAGGATACTTTTGTTTGTAGTGAGTGGTTATTTGCTTATGAGTCCTCTCCCCATGACCCTGAGGGATGGAGGGTTCTTCATTCTTTGTCATTAGAAGAACCTTAACTATGCCCTACAGTTTGGGGATGCAGTTGTCTGGTTTCTGGCTTTTACCTAGGAAATCTGTAGGGCAAAGGGTGGGCTGAGTTCCCGTTTTAAAGCAGAATACAAGAGATGCAATGGTGAGGATGCAGAGTCTGTTGGGTGAAGACTATATATGATTGTTTCCAGATGAACCAGATTGTAGAGATAGCATGGGATCATCTTTGGTCCTGTTTGATACAGTTTCTCTAGACAAAAAAATCTAGAGAATAAAAGAGTTTAAGAAATGCATAAGGATTAAAAAGGAGTAAGTGGAAGAGAAATTTGTTTACTTTGTTCAAAGAAATGCCGCTGGAAAAATGTCAGGAACAGAAGGAAAAAGAGTCATTACCAGATCATCACACCAGTACCAGTTGGTTCAGAACTTTTTTCCCTCCTCTATCTATTCTTCTGCCCCGTGCTCAAATTTTGAAAGAGATCAGAAAATATCCATAGTGAGATGTGGAAAGGAGTAGAAGGTCTAGATAAGACAGGAGAATATAAACTGGAACTTACCTTTAAAGTTTTTTTAAAAAATTATTTAAGAATAGGTGGCATACAATCTTATGTTAGTTTCAGGTCTATAACATAGTGACTGGACATTTATATACCTTATGAAGTAATGAAAAATCATAAATCAGGCTACCATCTGTCACCATAGAAAGTTGTTAATGGGATTATTAACTATATTCTCCATGCTGTATATTGCACCTCCATGTCTTATTTATTTTATAATTGTAAGTTTGTACCCTTTATTCACCCTTTAATCTTTTCCCCCATTTCATCCATCTTTCATCTCTCCCCTCTGGCAATCACCAGATTGTTCTCTGTATCCATGAGTATGTTTCTGTGCTATTTTCTCATTCATTTATTTTGTTTTTAGATTCCATAGATACATACAATTATATGTTATTTGTCTTTCTTTGTCTGACTTATTTCACTTAACATGGGTCCATCTATGCTGGTCCATCTACATTGTCACAAATGGTAAGATTTCATTCTTTTTATGGCCGAGTAATACTCTGATATATATCACATCTTCTTCATCTACTTATCTACCAATGGATACTTTGGGTGGTTCCATATCTTGGTTATTGTAATAATGTTGCAGTGAACACAAAGGTTCATATATCTTTTCAAATTAGTGTTGTTGTTCTTTGTTTTCCTTTGGTTGAAATACCCAAAATTGGAATTTCCTGGATTGTATTATAGCTCTATTTTTAACTTTTCTGAGGAACCACCACACAGGTTTGCATAGTGGGGGCACCATTTTGCATTCCCATCAAGAGTGCATAAGGGTTCCCTTTTCTCTGAATCCACACCATCACTTGTAATTTCTTGTCTTTTAGATAATAGCCATTCTGACAGGTGTAAGGTGATATCTCCTTGTGGTTTTGATTTGTACATCCCTGATGATGAGTGATATTGAATATCTTTTAATGTGTCTGCTGGCAGTCTGTATATTTTCTTTGAAGATATATCTATTCAGGGCCTCTGCCCATTTATAATTGGATTGCTTGCCTCTTTGATATTGAGTTGTGTGAGTTCTTTATATATTTTGGAAATTTTAATTTTACCTAGGAATGGACATTTTAATTTTTGAGTTGTGATTCAGGGGAACTAAAGAACTTCTGGTGCCTAAGAAAGATGAGGAAAGTCATGGAATCTGCATAAGTTTTCATCAGGGGAATGGAAGCAAATAACTCTACACACTATAATTTAAGGACAATGAGGAAAAAAATAAAATTGCCTGTAATTGTTGCTTATAAGTGCAATCAGTTCTATTAAATTGATAACCTAAAAGCTGATACACTTAGGGATAGCCAATGAATCCAAATTAAAATATATATATATATATATAGATAGATAGATAGATAGATAGATAACCATTTAGTGCATCAAGTAAGAACTAAAGAGGAACATTTGGCTATAATTACTTGACTTTTTTTCTCCTCCTTTAGTTGATTGTATTTTTTTTTCTTTATAGTTTGTCTTAAAACAGGAATCTTATATTTCATATCAGTCAGTTACACATTACTGAAAATCAAACGTTCTGTGCCAAAATGCTAACTCGGTACCTATTTCCTATTATGTAAAAAAGGAGAGATTATGATGCATTACACAATATTCTCAAATTCCAGAGGTTGATTTATTATAAAGCTGATGGAGCTTAACCTTGAGAACCCCTTGCTTGAATGAGCACTTTTCAAGATCTTGGAAGAAAGCTTAGCAATAAATACTTATAACATTAATAAATGTAAAATAATTTTGTATTCCTTAAAAGAAGACTCCTCTCAAATATGATAAGCTGTGGCTCTTACTTAGACCTACTCTAGTAAAATGCCTAACTTACTTCCTAAATGTAGATAAAACACAGAAAACTGTCATATGAATATGCTAGGGATTAAAATGATTAAAACCTTGTTTCCTGATTATGAAATAATTGATAGGACACAGAGTTGCCTTTGTGTATAGCAACACCTTTCCTACTATAATATATTTTTTTCATTTACTTCTTTTCTTTTTTATAGATACCTTCTTTGATATTTCTTGATTTGGGGGAGACTCATGTGAATCTAGTATAAAATAGGGATTAACATTGCAGGGCATCCCCTAAATACCTTTAGGACAAAGTATGTGGGCAGAGAATGGTTTGCAGTATGATGCTGACTCTTATAGCCAGAAATATCTCTAATACATGCATGTGTCTTTTATCTTTTTTTATGTTTTTATCCACAGGGGTACAGGTCTGTGAATTGCCAGGTTTACATATTTCACAGCATTCACCATAGCACATGCCCTCTCCAATGTCCATAACCCCACCACCCTCTCCCTCCCCCCCTCCCCGCAGCAACCCTCAGTTTCTTTTGTGAGATTAAGAGTCTCTTATGGTTTGTCTCCCTCCCGATCCCATCCTCTTTCATTTATTCTTTTCCAACCCCCCAAACTCCCACTTTGCATCTCTACTTCCTCATATGAGGGAGATCATATGATAGTTGTCTTTCTCCGATTGACTTATTTTGTTAAGCATAATACCCTCTAATTCCATCCATGTCATCGTGAATGGCAAGATTTCATTTCTTTTGATGGCTGCATAGTATTCCATTGTATATATATAACACTTCTTTATCCATTCATCTGTTGATGTACATCTAGGATCTTTCCACAGTTTGGCTATAGTGGACATTGCTGCTATAAACATTTGGGTGCACGTGCTCCTTCAGATCACTACGCTTGTATCTTTAGGGTAAATACCCAGTAGTGCAATTGCTCGGTCATAAGGTAGCTCTATTTTCAACTTTTTGAGAAATCTCCATGCTGTTTTCCAGAGTGGTTGCACCAGCTTGCATTCCCACCAACAGTGTAGGAGGGTTCCCCTTTCTCTGCATCCTCGCCAGTATCTGTCATTTCCTAACTTGTTCATTTTAGCCATTCTGACAGGTATGAGGTGGTATCTCATTGTGGTTTTGATTTGTATTTCCCTGATGCCAAGTGATGTGGAGCATTTTATTCATGTGTCTGTTGGCCATCTGGATGTCTTCCTTGCAGAAATGTCTGTTCATGTCCTCTGCCCATTTCTTGATTGGATTATTTGTTCTATGGGTGTTGTTTGCTGAGCTCTCTATAGATTTTGGCTACTAGCCCTTTATCTGATAAGTCGTTTGCAAATATCTTCTCCCATTCAGTCAGTTGTCTTTTGGTGTTGTTAACTGTTTCCTTTGCTGTGCAAAAGCTTTTGATCTTGATCAAGTCCCAATAGTTCATTTTTGCCCTTGCTTCCCTTGCCTTTGGCATTCTTCTTCTCCTAGGAAGAAGTTGCTGCAGCTGAGGTCAAAGAGGTTGCTGCCTGTGTTCTCCTCAAGGATTTTAATGGACTCCTTTCTCACGTTGAGGTCCTTCATCCATTTTGAGGCTATTTTCGTGTGTGGTGTAAGGAAATGGTCCAATTTCATTTTTCTGCATGTGGCTGTCCAATTTTCCCAACACCATTTGTTGAAGAGGCTGTCTTTTTTCCATTGGACATTCTTTCCTGCTTTGTTGAAGATTAGTTGACCATAGAGTTGAAGGTCTATTTATGGGCACTCTATTCTGTTCCATTGATCTATGTGTCTGTTTTTGTGCCGGTACCATACTGTCTTGATGATGACAGCTTTGTAATAGAGCTTGAGGTCTGGAATTGTGATGCCACCAACTTTTGCCTTTTTTTTTTTTTTTCAATATTCCTTTGGTTATTCAAGGTCTTTTCTGGTTCCATATAAATTTTAGGATTTGTTCCATTTCTTTGAAGAAAATGGATGGGATTTTGGTAGGGATTGCATTATATGTGTAGATTGCTTTAGGAAGCATAGACATTTTCACAATATTTGCTCTTCCAATCCAGGAGCATGGAACATTTTTCCGTTTCGTTGTGTCTTCCTCAATTTCTTTCATGAGTACTTTATAGTTTTCTGAGTATAGATTCTTTGCCTCTTTGTTTAGGCTTATTCCTAGGTATCTTGTGATTTTGAGTGCAATTGGAAATGGGATTGACTCCTTAACTTCTCTTTCTTCTGTCTTGCTGTTGGTGTAAAGAAATGCAACTGATTTCTGTGCATTGATTTTATATCCTGGCACTTTACTGAATTCCTGTACAAGTTCTAGCAGTTTTGGAGTGGAGCCCTTTGGGTTTTCCACATATAGTATCATGTCATCTGCAAAGAGTGATAGTTTGACTTCTTCTTTGCCATTTTGGATGCCTTTAATTTATTTTTGTTGTCTGATTGCTGAGGCTAGGACTTTTCTAGTACTATGTTGAATAGCAGTGGTGATAATGGTCATCCCTGATGTGTTCCTGACCTGAGTGGAAAAGCTTTCAGTTTTTCTTCATTGAGAATGATATTTGTGGTGGGTTTTTCACAGATGGCTTTGATAATATTGAGGTATGTGCCCTCTGTCCCTACACTTTGAACAGTTTTAATCAAGAAGGGGTGCTGTAATTTGTCAAATGCTTTTGCAGCATCTATTGAGAGTATCATATGGTTCTTGGTCTTTCTTTTATTAATGTATTGCATCACATTGATTGACTTGTGGATGTTGAACCAACCTTGTAGCCTTGGAATCAATCCCACTTGGTTGTGGTAAATAATCCTTTTAATGTACTGTTGGATCCTATTGGCTAGTATTTTGGTGAGAATCTTTACATCTGTGTTCATCAAGGATATTGGTCTGTAATTTTCTTTTTTGATGGGATCCTTGTGTGCTTTTGGGATCAAGGTGATGCTGGCCTCATAAAATGAGTTTGGAAGTTTTCCTTCTATTTCTATTTTTTGGAACAGTTTCAGGAGAATAGGAATGAATTGTTCTTTAAATGTTTGGTAGAATTCCCCTGGGAAGCTATCTCGCCCTGGGCTTCTGTTTGTTTGGAGATTTTGTATGACTGTTTCAATCTCCTTACTGGTTATGGGTCTGTTTAGGTTTTCTATTTCTTCTTGGTTTAGTTGTGGTAGTTTATATGTCTCTAGGAATGTATCCATTTCTTCCAGATTGTCGAATTTGTTGGCATAGAGTTGTTCATAATATGTTCTAATAATTGTTTGTATTTCTTTGGTGTTGGTTGTGATCTCTCCTCTTTCATTCATGATTTTATTTATTTGGGTCCTTTCTCTTTTCTTGCATGTGTCTTTTATTGACACATGCTCTACTTCTCAAAATATCTGCATGGGATTTTCATGGTTTCCTAAATGTATCTGAAATGTAACTGAAGTGCTTTCTTGCACCTTGTTTTCTCAAAATGGCTGTATTTTGTGTTCCACATATGAATATGAAATTTCCTAATTAAACATTAGTTTCAGAAAATATCAAGAGTTAACTCGATAAAGTTTAAGTACTTAAACATTAACGGTGTTTTACTGGGAACATGGTAATAGAGATGATAGATCTGCATAGGTTTACTATAATTTTCAAAACTTGCTTAATTTCACTGCTTTGTAGTTATATATGAACCTCCATGGCACCACTAGATAATAATTAGAAGAAAATAATAAAATAATAATGTTTATTATTTTGGAATATTTTATTAAATCTTTTCAAGAAGTATTTCATATAAGCTTTCTAACAATCTAATAAATGTGTATAACTAGGTCCATTTAACAAATGAGAGAACTAAGAAATTCATTAATTTGTCCAATAGAACTCATAAGTGTCAGAGCCAGAAGTCCACTGCACTTCATTCAGTTTATTCAAAAAGTATTTATGAGCATCTCCTTAACACAAAATATACCAGATTGTTTTGCCTAAATTATATATCATGCAACATGCACTACAGAGATTTACTTCTATAGAAATTGGCATGTTTTTTTTTTTTTAATTTAAAATCCTTCTTTTGTAAATAATATGCTGATGACATCCACAATGCTCTTCTGGTGGGAGTGCAAATAGTCCCAGACCTCTTGAAGAACAATGTGACAACATTCAGTGAAATTAAGTACACAATTGTTCAAGACACAAAAATCACATTCTTGGTTAACCATAATGGGAACTATGGATCAATTAGAGTAAATGAAGTATATATGAATACATTTAAAACGTTTTGAGTGTAGTAAGTAAGAAAGAGGATAAGGAGGGTAATGTCACAGCGCAGTATTACTTGAGATGCATTTATTTATTTTTTTTAAAAAGATTTTATTTATTTATTTGTTAGAGAGAGAGAAGGAGCACAGGCAGACAGAGAGGCATTCAGAGGCAGAAGGAGAAGCAGGCTCCCTGCCCAACAAGGAGTCCGATGTGGGACTCCATCCCAGGATGCTAGGATCATGACCTGAGCCAAAGACAGCCGCTTAACCAACTGAGCCACCCAGGCGTCCCACTTGAGATGTATTTAATAAGAACACATAAGTATAGTGGGATCAAAAACACTGGGCAGATTTCAAGGATCCATGTGTATTCGAAGAACTAAATTGACCTCATGAAATGATTACCAAAAAAGGAACAGGAAATATGAATTGGAATAAAATAAAATTAAACAAGGAAGAAATTTTATATGGAGTTATGATGATAATGTTTCACAAATTAAGAAATATTAACTCTAATAATTGTCCTGAAATCCTAGAGTAAAAATAACCAGATTACTTTGCCCCATCCCCAAAATTTTGATTCAATCTTTTGATTCAGACTGGCTTTGCTTGAGATCAAATGCTACTTAAGGGGCAGAATATAATGTAAAATAAGATTCAGCATTGCATTCACAAAGCTATCAGTCACCAAAGACAGTCCCCTCCAGGCACTAGCCATCACTGATCTCATTTTATCAGATTATTTATTCAAGTAAGAAACATTTAATTAAATTCTCAGTTGAATAGCTACAAGTGATAGAAAACAAAGGCATAGCCTTAGTAAACCAGTGTGTTGAAGTAGTTTGCCTCTTTTTACAATTTAGTTAAAATAGTATTTCTCAAAATGTGGTTTGCCCTAAAATAGGATTCCTTGAGCAGTTTCCTGTAGTATTAATATCTGATATATAATATGACTCTTTCCTGCTTTCTTTTTCTGTCTGTTGCTCCATATATAGCTATAACTATAGCTAAATATAGATATATAGATATAGGTATACATTTTTAAAACAAATACATATTCTTAATTTAAAAATTTGCTCATCTTTCATTAATAAGTTACTGATTAATTATATAGAAAGTTTACAGTTGCTATATGTGAGATGTCACTCTATGCTGTATATTAAGAAATTCAAATGAGATATGTAATTCTCACATCACTCAAATTCATACTATTCTTTCCCACAGATTTTCCTCATAGGCGATGTATGGTATGTTTAAAACTTACATTCTAAGTTAACAGCTATATGAACCAAAAGCTGAAATCACCTCAGACTGGTGATTCAACCCATTTTTTTCCATGCATTTTATTTTGTTTTCCTATATTGTTTTGATAAGAATGTCTCCTTTTGGGGTGCCTGGGCGGCTTAGTCAGTTAAGTATCTGACTTTGGCTCAAGTCATGATCTCAGGGTCTTGGGATCAAGTCCTGCATGGAGCGTCACAGCCCTGCATAGGGCTCCCAGCTCCAGCTCAGCAAGGAATCTGCTCTGCTCCTTCTTCTCCCTCTGTGCCCCCCTACTCATGTTTTCTCTCTCAAATAAATAAATAAAATATTTTTAAAAAATAATGTCTCCCTCCTTTTTATTGAGCAGTGCAAGACCACTTTCATCATAGTCATATTTACGCTACATTATACTTTTCTGTTTACTTATGTTTTTCCTACTGGTCAGTGAAGTTCTCTGAGGGGACAATCTTTTGCATATCTATATCATCAGAAAACACTGCAGACATGGCATATGTAAGCTCTTGTCTGATGTGTAGTTTTTAAAGATTTTATTTTTTGAGAGATAGAGATGAGAGAGAGACAGAGAGAGAGAGAGAGAGAGAGAGAGATCCTAAGAGAGAGCAGGAGCAGGGGAGAAGGGCAGAAGGAAAGGGAAAAGTAGGCTCCCAGCCAAGCAGGGAGCCCTATGTAGGCTCAGTCCCAGACTCTGGGATCATGACCTGAACTGAAAGCAGATGCTTAATGACTGAGCTACCCAGGCGCCCTTGTCTGCTATCTTTGTTTAAAGGGATAAGGAGGGGGATGGAATGGATATCTTCAATATACATTCCCACTGGAGGTCATCTCTAAAATATATTTGAACAAGCAGCCAGTGAAGCTGTGGGATGAAAATGACCTTAACTTTAATTTCTTTCACCTGAGGATATTTGAGTGAACAAAGCATTGTATATTTATAGGAGTCTATTAGTAAAAGACACATTTCAGTAGCAGTGCTTTGGTTCAAATTGGTTTCTTTGGATGCAAATTATCAGGGGCTGACAGTCTCATTGCAGCTGAATATTAGTGCTAGTTCAGTTTATTCACTCTCATCCTTGGAACAGGAATACCTTTCAGGTCTGAAAACCTATTTCCAAAAGCCCAGGTGAATTGGTTGGGTGGAAGAGATAATCCTGCAGCTGCTTAGTCAGTAGTAATGCAGCCATCATTCCTCTCAGAATGCAAGGTATGATGAAAAGCTATAAATCTAGAGTGGAATATCCAGCCAAGGCTTCATGAACCCAGTTTTCTGTTGGATATTTGGCACTACAAAGAGTGCCAATTCATTCCCTATTAAGAAAGACATCATAAATACAGCCAGAAAATAGCTTGTTTGAGTCTCCTTCAGGACTAGCAATTACCTGCATCCTTGAAAGATAGAAAGAAAGGCATGTGGTGGGTCAGCAAGGATGGACAGCTGGTCAATCCTCTGGGCTGGAAACTACATAAGAGCTCAGCAGTGCTGTTTAAATGTGGAATGTCATTAAATTGGCATTTAATTGAACACTATAAACAATGTCACTAGTACAACCATGTTGCTAATGATTAACCCTAAAGTAATCAGATGCTATTATCTATCTTCTGGGGGCATCTTGAAATGTCATTAACCCGAGGGCTGTCTTGGGAGAAATAAAGAAGATACCAATACTATAGATGAAAAAAAACCTACCTGTATAAAATTATAACCTTACTTTTTACTTGTGTCACTTACAACTACATCTGCATAAGACCTGCCTATAATTCAGTGTGTTCAGAGCCTACATAATTTTGTTTTTTGAAAACTTGCTAAATCAGTGTTTAAAATAAAAACACATTTGAGATTTTGCAATCATTTGCTTTGAATCTGACTTACCGTTGGTAAAAATGCATTTATGTTTTGGGATAGTTGTTAAATTTTATGATATCCTGAAATGGCAGCTGTAGACTTCCCACTACTTCTGCCTGTAATGTGTACTGCCTAATCACACATGATTTCTTCTACAAGTTCCAATCCTGAGATTACACGTCTCTCCTCAAGTATATATGTATTTGCATAAACTCTTTTGATTTATATCTGTTTGTATATGTTACCTAGGTGATTTATATATGGAATTTTTGATGGTACAGATTTAGCCAAAACACAGAGTACAATTTAGAGAAAGTTTCTATCTATATGGATGTGCGTGTGTCAACAAGAGGAAAGCATAAAGAATCAGGAGGTGAAAACTGAAGAAAAGGGGAGCTAAAAGCAAGAGAAAGATGGTTTAAAGACAGGCTGAATATCTCTGGAGAGCTGGTTTAGGAACATTTCTGGGTGAGTGAGAAACCCACTATAGACATTTAAGATAGGTATAATGGGTCTGAAGACCAAGATCAGGAAAATTTTTGATTGAGGGAGACACAAAAATGAGCTTTATGTGTTAGACACCCTCCAGGTTATTTCAGAATAAACCCAGGCTTTACGTCTAGAAAACCATCTGAAATTGATGTTGTATGTCTTCTTTATTCAAGAGAACTGAGAAGCATTTGCTCTGGAGTAATATCAAAACATATTAAATTTATAGAAACATACAGCCACCTATTCTGTGCCAACCACTAGGTTTAACACCAGAGATACAACCATGAAAAAGATGTGGCCATTGACCTCAAGGAGCCTATACTCTATTGAAAGAAGCAGGTGTTTTCAAGATCTTTTGAACAATTTAAATAAAAGAAGTAAGTACAGGATGCTTGAGAACACAAAGGAGGAAAACCTAAATTAATCTAAAAGGAACAATAAGTCTTCCTATAGGAAGAGACATCCAAACTGAAGCTTGAAAAGTGAATCAGGAACCAGCCAGGTGACAGGAACAGGAAATGAATGAGAGGCAGAATGGTTTTCCAATCAAAGTTCTAGAACCAAAGACACTTGTACTGAGATAGAAGACTAGAGAGATCAAGAAGGAGATCTAAAAGACCCTGAACTTTTCCCTAACCAAAATAGGGAAGAGTTGAAAGACTTTAAAGACAGAAACTGCACTTTTGCATTAGAAAGATGTCATTAGCTGTAGTGTGGAGAATGATTAGGATGGATAACATGGAGATCCATAAGAAGCTACTGTAGCATTCTAGACAAGGGATAATGTGGCCTGAACAAAGAGGCAATAATGGAGATGGGGACAAATTGAAGGATTTGAGATATCTTTAAGAGATATGAATAGGAGAACAAAATCCTGGTTGCTACCAAAACCTGTCTGTTGGTAGTAAAGCAAATGAACTAAACCTGAGAACATCCTGGGCTTTGTAACTATTTTGCACAACTATTATATAGCTTGTGCCCAGTGATTTCTTATAATATATCCAGAGAGCTTTTAAGCTATAAAGAAATGGTTAGAGAGAATGTTGTTGAAGTAGTACAAGTGTAGGAATACAATCTATAGAGAACAAAACTCCCCTTTTATCCCTTGATTTTGGCAGAAAAATGTACAAGCAATAAAAAGAGAAACATAACCAATTGACCTAGACAGTTTTCCCAGTGTTTAAAATCTTGTCAGAGGAATCACTGCACACTTCCCCCACTTATTTTAAGTCATACAGAACCACAGTCTTATCAGGCATGTATAACAGCCTACAACTAATTCCAGAGAAGATTTCATTGATAAGTTACTTCAAGCAAAAAATCTGAAATGTCCGTCAGAAAAGCATGTGATCACATCACCATGGGAGAATTATTGTAACTTATCTGAAGAACCCCCATGGCCTAACTAACTCTTCTGTGCCTATAATCTGGCTGAAACCTGGAGGTGAAATCCTGGCTTCCTACCATGTGATGCCCACATCACAAATTAATCTTCCTCTCACAATTCCATCCTCCATCAAGATTCCAACCATACGTCCTTTACCATTTCCTTTATTCTCAGACATTCTGGATCAGAAAACTCAGACTTGGGTGCCTGGGTGGCTCTGTGGGTTAAGCCTCTGCCTTCAGCTCAGGTCATGGTCTTAGGATCCTGGGATCAGGCCCCGCATCAGGCTCTCTGCCCAGCAGGGAGCCTGTTTTTCCCCTTCTCTCTCTCTGCCTACTAGTTATCTCTGTCAAATAAATAAAATCATTAAAAACAAACAAACAAACAAAAAACCCTCAGACTCCACTGTCTATAGCATTGGAATCTTCAGACTTACCTACCACTCTCTAACTAAATATGAACAAAATGTCATCTTTCATACGTAGGAAAAAATCTCATTTTGTGCTATTCCATTCCAACAGTCATCTCAAGGCTTCTCTTCTTTATTCACCCTAGATGTCTGCTTACCAGAACTGCTATCCCTCAATATCCTCAACTCCCTTGGTCCCCCATCATTTTTAGTGTAGTTTGTGGTTTTTTGAGAACTTACAGGAAAAATCACACAAGTGGAAAGTTTGACCAAAGCTTTGCCCCTCCTTTCACATCTCTTTCACAACCCTCCATCCTACTGAACCTTCTGCTACACAGGAAACTTAGAGGATACTGAGATCATCAGCAATGAACTACATCAATTCGCTGACCCCAATATAAATCCACCTTCCCCCTCTCAGAGTAGAATAGCTATTGGTTGGCTGTGTAAACTCAATACCCAAACAGCCTGAATGCAAAATCTGGTGTGTATTGCCAGCTGGTGACTATGGGTAAGTTATATTACCCTTTTGTATTTCAGTTTCTTCATCTGTAAAATGCTGGTAGTTATAGTAATTACTTCTATAGATGCTAAAAATACTAGGTTAATTAATACATTAATAGTTCTCAGAAACATATCTCAGCTAGAAAAGATAACTTAGCTTGGACAAGCAGGTTAGCAAGAAGAAAAACTATCTGAAGGTCAAGTGAAATGTAACCCAGAGTCTAGAAACCCTGAATGTACATCTAATTAAAAGAAAAATGTTTGGTGAAGACTCTGTAGAGCAGGCTTTATTTATGCATGGAGGTGGCCTCCAAGAGCAATGAGAGGGTCTCACTAGGCATCTAGGGCACCTATAGCTCCAGTAAGGAAAATAAGAAGAATTAAATGTTTGGAAGATAATAGCATCAATTAAAATATGTCTAGGAGATTATATAACATTAGCTTTTTTTCAGAAAAATTAAAATATGTCCCAGGTTTATTTAGGGAATAAAAGAACTACATGCAGCAAATCCAGGAGCCAGAAGTATAGGGCTATCAAGAGCATCTTTCACTGCAGTTCTGCCCAATCTACCCTGTGGGAGCAGGGGTAGGTTATATTGGATATTCTTGTGATATTAGCGGCCAGTTGAGGAAACACCAAGATTAGCAAGACCTTACCTGAAGGTTGTAGTCCTTTGAGACTTTCAGATAACAATGCAATGTTCTATCGAAGAACATCTTAAGGAAGACTGGTTTCTGACTCAGTTCTCACCTTATGACAGGCAAATGAAGATATTAGTCAGAAGATATTGGTCACCTACAGATACAGGCCTCTAGTAGCTATACTAGTAAGCCTATGTTCTGCACAGTTAGAAGAATAGGGTGGAGTTTCTTCAGGCTGAGGAAAAAATGCCCTTTGGAAAAAGAAAAAAAA
>RCUC01125714.1:0-29100 GCA_003697995.1 Taxidea taxus jeffersonii | reverse complement strand
GGTGGGCAGGAAAGGAGGCAGCCAACACCATACTGAGGTAGCTTTAGGTATCTTTTCCAAAATGAGGAATCTCCTGGGACTGTTCAGTCCTAACTCAGGCACTGCCAGCATTACTAGGCCTACCCAGAGTTCTCAGTCTTCAGCCTGGGGAAAGGGTTCTTTTGGTGCCCTGCATACAAGGCTGACCCCAGAAGTGTATTTTGATTCCCTCCTACCATTGGTTCTGTGTCTCTCCCTCACCTCCTAGAACTCAGCCTCCTCAATCCAGGGCCAACAAGTCAAATGGTGCCCCATATCAAATGCCTGTCCTAGCCTCCAAAATATCCCTAGCCCTAATTATCTGAGTGCCCCCCAACCTCTAACACCACCAATCAAACTCTTCTGTCATGTGGAGATCTCAGCTATGTGTGACCAGTCAAAAACTACCTCCTGAACTAAGGTGGGAGAAAAAAAGTGACAGCTCCCTTAGCATGCCAAAGCTATATTTGTATCTAAGTAATAATAAAACTTATTGAACTCAAGGTTAAAGAGATCTGAAGGGAGGAAGCTGTCAAGACTTCACTGCTGCCTGCACATAGGCCAGGTACCAGGAAAACTCCCCTGGACACAGCTTCTTTTCTTCAGAACATAAGTTTCCCACTAGTTTCAAGCTTGTTCTGCCCTGCTTATTTTCCTTAGGGGTTCACACAGCAATGACAGAGGGTGCTAGCTCTGGGCAGGAACAGGACTGTGTTATGAAGTGTGGGGGTCAAACAGTTCCCTTGGGCGCCTTTGTAATAAGCATTACTTTGAATAACCGCCCATTAAGCCCAACACTGGAACCGTAATGGGCAGAAAAACTGATCTGACTCTAATGCTTCCAAATTTCCCATACCAAATAAAAGCTAGGATTACAACCCTTTAAAGCTGAGAGTCCTAGAAGCACAGAGCTTTGAAGGAATCTTGCAAATGGCCATTTGCCCCCAAGAAAAGCAATGCTGCTTCTGAGAAGGCTAGATGCACAGATTCCCGACCCGTGAGCTTCGTGGGGAAAGAGCCAGCAGAGGACTCCAGAGGTGACTCAACACCCCACCCAGTGATGCTGGAAAACCTCAGCAACCACCCTTATAGTTGCACAGGTAGGGGGTGACCCTCGCCCAGCAGGAATCTTCTTTTCTCATGGAGTACCGGTCAATGTCAAACTATCTTGAGCTCCCCCATCAACCCGAAAGAGCAAAGACCCACCCAAGAACAGAGAACCCAAAAGGTGGAAATTGTTCCTTATAGAGTCCGTGGAAACATAAAGGCACCACAGCTCATTAACGGTACCACAGGAGACTGTGTAACATTCAATTACTCAGGACCAAGAAGAAGAGCTAATTATCCAATTCAGGGATTATCCAGGCCTCACTTCCCCCTCCACTTCTCCTCTTGGCGGCCTGCCCTTCCTCATGCTTCAGCTAGGGAGGAATGAGGTGATTAAGAGAGGTGAAACACCAGTCTGCTTGTCTGATAAGTGGTTTGGGAAGGAGAATAAAACTACTAATCAAAAGGAAGCTTTCAGACTAATTACAGCTTTCTATATTCCAGGCTCTTTCTGTTGGTTTCCATATTCCATGATTCCCCTGGTCCCATTACCATAAATAAGAAAGAGATGGGTCTAAGTTTCATAAAAATGCACCATTCATTGCCACATGCTAGTTACTGAGCACTTGCTAAATAAACAGGGTGTAAAACACTGTGCTGGGGACAGGGATATGAAAAAGTTTACAGAGATCCTAGCCCTTCCAGGATACCACAGCTTACAAGAGAAGGCAGACACAGAAAGAGCCAGCTGCACTGTCATATAGCAGCGTACGTGCTGGAAAAGACCACAATCCTCTCTTAGGTGCCAACCCCCTGACACCCACACACTGGGCTACCCACACACATAGGATGCAAGCTCTGCCTCTCCAAAGAGCCCCAAGCCCTAAATGGAGCCTTCTTCAGAAACAATAGAATATGAAGGTAAGAGGTTTTCTTCCTTTCAATTAATTTAAAAAAAAAAAAAAAAAAGAACCCATAGGGATTAAAAGTATCACACAGGGGCGCCTGGGTGGCTCAGTGGGTTAAAGCCTCTGCCTTCGGCTCAGGTCATGATCCCAGATCCTGGGATCGAGCCCCACATCGGGCTCTCTGCTCAGCTGGAGGCCTGCTTCCTCCTCTCTCTCTGCCTGCCTCTCTGCCTGCTTGTGGTCTCTGTCTGTCAAATAAATAAAATCTTAAAAAAAAAATTTTTTTTAAATAAAAAATAAAAGTGTCACATAGCCAGGCACACAACACAGAGCTCAGAAGGCCAGCACTACACTTATCACTTTCTGGTGAGACTATTCTTTTTTTTCCCGTTATTATTATCCCAGTAAGCAAGACTCCAAGGAGAATAATGCAGGAGTCACTAGTTCAGGTCACTTTTAAGGAAGCAGATAAATAAAGAAAAGAGGATAAAACAGAATAACCATTACTTTGTTCTAGGAAATGATGCTGCTTCATTACACACCTACTTACCTTCTTCACCCCCAAATTCTTAATTCCTATTTTACAGAGCAAGTACAAACAGGGGACAGAGAGAAAAAGAAACAAGCTGGGAAGAGCCTAAGTTTCAGAAGAGAAGTCACTGAGGAGGACAGCAGAGTAGGAGACACTAGCAGTCCAGTTCCCCTCCTTGCAGTGGCAGAGTTGTTCTGATATAACTATTTTAGAACTCTGGAGTCCACTGAAGACTTACAACTTCCAGAGAAGACCCATACAGTAAACTGCAGTTGGGCCAATTATCACCTCTTAGCACAACCGTAGAGCGTGATCGTGTTCCTGCAACAACTTGTATATTGCTTTCAGGAGCCACAGTGGGCAGAAAGTATCCTGTCCTACAAACATCAGCGATCTGTGCTCTGATTGCAGACTGTAGCTTCTGATCACAGAGGCAAAGAGGCTGGCAGTTGTTGTTGCAAGCCCTTCCCATTCTGGATGAATTGACTTCCCCAGGACTTAAAGAGCTGGCAGCCTTTTGACCCCTTCATTTTTCACTTTTTGCCCTTTGGAGAGCCAGGTGTTAAAAGACTAGAACATTCAAAAAACCATGACATACACAGGGAAAACTAGAAAGTGACTGCCCATGCCCAAAGAAAGGATCTAAAGCTCATCCTCCACACAGAGAAAGCCTACAACAATCCAAACACAAACAAAAGTAAAAACAGTAACAACAGCAACAACAAAAAGCAACCCTGGGGAAGAGGAAGAATCTGATTTCTAAAGTTACTACCTTAGGAGAGTCAAATGTCCAGTATTTAACAACAAAAAAAATCACAAGACATACAAAGAAACAGGAAAATATGACCCGCTCACAGAGGAAAAAAAATCAACAGAAACAATTCCTGAAAAGAACTGATGACAGATATATTAGACAAAGACTTTAAAGCAACTGTCTTAAAGATACTCAAAGAACTAAAGGAAACAGTCAAGAAAATGATAAAGATGTAATCCTCTGACATCAATAACTGAAAGGGATGGGGACAGAGCTGTAAATAAGCATAGTTTTTGTATGTTACTGAAGTTAAACTGGTATAAATTCAAATTATTGTTGTAACTTTAGGATGTTAAACATTATCCCCACGGTAATCTTAAACAGCTATGGAATATACACAAAAGGAAATGAGGAAGAAATTTAAACATTTCACTACAAAAAATTAACTAAACACAAAGAAAGTAATACAGGAAATGAAGGACAAAAAACTATAGGATAGCACAACCTAAGTCCCTTCTTAATAGCAACTACTTTAAATGTAAATGTATTAAGCTTTCCAATAAAAATAGAGACTGGCAGAATGGATAAAAACATGTGACCCAACTAGATGCTACCTACAGGAGACTCACTCAAGATCCAAAGACACAAAGAGATTGAAAATGAAAGGATAAAAAAAGATACTCCATGCAAACAGTAATGAAAAGAGAGCAGAGGTGCTATTAATATCAGACAAAAAGATTTTAAATCAAAAAAGACTATAAGAGGCAAAAAAGGACATTATGTATTAATAAATGGCTCAAAACAGCAAAAAAAAAAATTAACATTCACATACCTAATAACAAACATCAAAATGCTTAAACAAAAACTGAATTGAAGGGAGAAACAGACGGTTCCACAATAATAGCTGGAAGCTTCGATACTTGACTCATAATAATGGACACAAACAACATACAGAAGGTAAGGAAAGAGAGTCCCTAACACAACAAGACAACTAGATCTAACAGACATAAACAGAACAGTCTGCCCAACAACAACAGCATACAACATCATGCACATTCTTCTCACATGCACATGAGATATTTTGCAGGATAGAAAATATGTTAGGCCACATATTAAGACCCAACAGATTTTAAAAAGTAGATATACAAAAGAATTTTCTCTGATCACAAGATGAAGTTGGAAATCAGTAATAAAAGTAAAACTGGAAATTTTTTTTTAAAAAGTGGAAATAAACAACACACTTTTAAACAACCAATGGATCATAGAAGAAATTACAAGGGAAATTAGAAAATACTTAAAGATGAATAAAACAAAAATACAAAACCAAAAATTATGCAAACACAGCAAAAGCAGTGTCAAGGAGGAAATTTATAGCTATAAATGCTTACATTAAAGAACAAAAAAGATCTCAAATCGACAACCTAACCTTACAGATTAAGGCGCTAGAAAAAGAAAAACAAACTAACTGGGGCACCTGGGGAGCTCAGTCAGTTAAACATCCAATTCTTGATCTCATCTCAGGTCTTGATCTCAGGGTCTTGAGTTCAACCCCAGCACTGAGCTCCATGCTGTGTGTGGAGCCTACTTAAAAAGAAAAAAGAAGAGGAAAAAAATACTAACCCAAAGCTAGCAGAAAGAAAGAAATGATAAAGATTTGAGCAATCAAGATTAGCGCAAAGATGGACAAAATAGAGAATAGAAAAAAACAAGAGAGAAAAATCAACGAAACCAAAAGTTTGTTCTTTAGAAAGATCAACAAAATTAAGTCTTTAGCTAGATGGACAAAAGAAAAGAAAGAGGGAAGACTCAAATCACTAAAATCAGAAACAAAAGTCTTTACTACCAATTCTACAGGCATAAAAAAAATTTTAAGAGTACTATGAACAACTGTACACCAAAAAATTGGGAGTAATGTAATCAGAAGGCCCTTCAAAATTGAGGTAAATCAGAAATGTGAAACTTGTCCTAAAAACAAAAAGTGTAGACTAATAGGCACAAGAAGTCCTGACATTTCAAGAGCCCCTAACCATGACCCTAACCCCTAAACCATGAGCCCCACTAAGAACCACCTACAATGACTGCAGCATGTGGCAAAGTGATCCAGATACTTCATCTTAAGATCTGATTCTTCAACCAACCAACTTTCAAGGTGCCCCCTCAATGATTATTTTTTTTAGCAAATGTGAACTATTCAAATCTGCAATCAAACGAATACTTTTGTTAAACAATTAAAATCACAGTTACTAGGGTTTTCAGTGTGAAATTCTTTTAAAGCACATAAAAATGCTAATGCTAACTTAAGCAAGGCAATTTGGGCAACTTATTTTTCAGCATTCTCAGCATTAACCTATCCTCATAAATCACTCCCATCCAGGCTTCCCAGAGTGAAAGAAATAAACTAAACGTTTAAATCAGTAAGAGAAATCAGAAAACTCCCAGATATTTCTCTAAGAGGAAGAGTCCAAGACCAGCACAGCCTTGAAGGGCATTTCTAGTCACACTTCACACCTCTTGGAGAAGGTAGGAAGGCAGCCATGCTCACCACTATACCACCAATGCTTTGGAGAAGGTAGGAGATACACATATAATAAGTGACCTATTTCCCAGTGAAAGGACCTAATACTCAAGTTGTGCCGAGCACTGGAAAGCCAAGTAACAGATTTACTAATCCAAAGTTTTGTCCAAAAAAAAAGACTCATATAACACATTCATTCTGCCTACCCAGTCATACATCAATACAGACTGCTTTCTTGTATGTCAACATACACCCTTTTTCTGCTGACTTTACCTACCCAATGAAGCCTTTACCACACTCAAAGACTGGAGAAAATGGCCTGGAAGTTAAATAAATGCAAATAAGCTCTAAAGCCTTAGCTCACCTAGTCAGCTGCCTCTTCATAAACTATGGCTTGATGGGCACCTGAGTGGCTAAGGTCATGATCCCAGGGCCCTGGGATGGAGTCCCACAGCAGGCTCTCTGCTCAGTGGGGAATCTGCTTCTCCCTGGACCCCTAACCCTTGCTCATGATCTCTCTCTCCCACTCTCTCTCTCAAATAAATAAAATTTTTAAAAAAATAATAATGGCTTGAGAACCATTTAAGAGAAAAGGTATTAAGAAAAGCATCAGGAAAGCAAAAATTAGCTGTATGAGGCCTTCAGACCAATACGACCCTTTACATAAATTCTCCCCAAAACAATCTGTGAGCAAAGGAAGTGTCCCTATGAAACAGGTACAGTGAAGTAGAAGGTACATGAACTAAGGAAAAAGAAAAAGCAAGGGGCCGAGGTAGCAAATACTGTAAATTCACACCAACTCACAGACATGTATCCCCAAAAAGCAAGGCCATGATTTCTCTCTGAATGGATTAAGAGGCACAGGACACCACTCGTGAGTGGCAAAGCCAAGAAAAATATCCAGGACAGCAAGGGAGAAAACACTGCTATTTGATCATTCCCTCTTCCTGCCACAAGTCAATTCAATTTGTCATGTATTAAAGGAGCTTCCTATTGGGCCTGTGCTAAATTAAAAAAATAATAATAATAATAATAATTCTGACACTTCTTAAAAACAAGGAAGACTTTTATTCAGGACTACTGTGATAGATGTCAAGACTACTGCAACAGGGGAGAAAGATGGCACTTAACTTGAAGTACTTGGGCTAGGTTCTTTAGTGCCCACAACATGAATCTTCCTGGTCTCTCTGTCCCCTTCCCTCCCCATCACACATGTCACCTTCACATCTCACTTCTCCTCACAACTTTACAGTGCCTCCACAGCTCTGCAGGATTAGCCTGGGATTCGAGGCTGCTCCTCCTTCACCTTCTCCTCTGCTCTTCTACGAGAACACACCCTTCCACCAAAGTGGCCACCTAAACACACCTTGGACTCTCCTGCCCCCTTGACTCTCTCTGTTTCCACACCACCAGAATGTGCCCCTTGGACATCTAATGAAATCCTAATTCAAGATCTGGTTCTAATGCCAATGCCTTTGAAGCCTTCCCAGACCCTCCCAGCAGGCCCTGACCTCCTCATCCTTGATGAGCCCACAGATTATTTTTTAATGCATTTAGCCCCATCTGAGTTCTAAACTCCCTGAAGGCAGGGATCCTGCCTTGGACTACTCTGCATCCTTCACAACATCTAGGAGAGTGCCTTCCCTTGGTCTTTATGTCCACGGGAAAGATCTTTTCCTTCCTCTTCTACCATAAAAATCAAATTAGCCAATAAAACACTACAGACTTAAAACTAATAAGAATAATCTATCAGAGGGGCACCTGGGTGGCTCAGTGGTTAAAGCCTCTGCCTTCGGCTCGGGTCATGATTCCAGGGTCCTGGGATCGAGCCCCGCATCGGGCTCTCTGCTCAGCAGGGAGCCTGCTTCCCTTCATCTCTCTGCCTGCCTCTCTGTCTACTTGCGGTCTCTGTCTGTCAAATAAAAAAAAAAAAGAATAATCTATCAGAAAATATGATTAAGAGGGTGCTTCCCATTACATTTACAAATCAGGAAGGGAAAAAAGAATAAAAAGAGAGCTCCTGTCTTTTAATTTTTTATTTAAATTAAATTTAATTAACACATTAGTTTCAGAGGTAGAATTCAGCAATTCATCAGCTGCATACAACACTCAGTACTCATTACATGAAGTACCCTCCTTAATGCCCATCACCCAGTTACCCCATCCTCTCACCTACCTCTCCTCCAGCAGCCCTCAGTTTGTTTCATATAGTTAAAAGTCTCTTATGGTTTGCCTCTCTCTCTGTTTTCCTCTTATTTTTCCTTCCCTTCCTCTATGTTCATCTGTCTTGTTTCTTAAACCATAGTATTTGTCTTTCTCTGATGGACTTATTTCATTTGGCCTCTAGTTCCATCCATGTCATTGCAAATGGCAAGATTTCATTCTTTTTGATGGCTGAGTAACAGTCCATTGTGTATATCTATATCTTCTTTATCCATTCATCTGTTGATGAACATCTGGGCTCTTTCCATAGTTTGGTGATTGTGGACAATGCTATTGTAAACACTGGGGTGTGTGTGTGCCCCTTCAAATCACTATGTTTGTATCCTCTGATAAATCCCTAGTAGTGGAATTGCTGGGTTGTAGGGTATTTTTTTTAATCTATTTTTAATTTTTTGAGGAAGTTCCATACTGTTTTCCAGAGAGACTGCAACAGTTTGCATTCCCACCAACAGTGTAAGAGGGTCCACCGGAGAAAATTTCTCCGCAACCTTGCCAACACCTGTTGTTTCCTGAGTTGCTAATAAGAGAGCTCCTATCTTAAAAGATTTACTATTATTCTCTTCCAGGTTTATATGCATTTTCTAAATTTTCTGCAATAAACATATATTACTTTTATTAATACAGACAATGGCACCTTAAAAACACTTTAAAGGAACGTACATATTAAATATTATAGGAATTGAGAGAAGGCTGAGATTCACGTGAGCAGGAACAGACCATGATACCATCACGAAGAAAGTATAGGCAATGAAGGCTGTCAGATAAAAAGAAGACGGGAAGGAGAGAGAGAAGAAAGGAAGGAAGGAGGAGGAGAACAAAAGGAAGAAGAAGGGAGGGGGCAGGGAGAAAATCAACTTCTGAGGCCATCATTTATTGAGAACCTACTAGATCCCAGGCTATTTACAAGCATGCTCTATCTCATCTAACCCTTGCAATCACTCAGTGAGGTAGGTATTACTATTCCCATTTTAAAGATGACAAAACTGAAAACTAAGGAATGACTCGCCCAAAGCCACACATCTAGTAAGTGATGGAGTCTATGCCCTTTCCACTCTGCTAGGAATTTTTCAGCTGGGTTCTGTGTTTACCAGAAGGATCCGTAGATATTTAGCCTCAGGCCCCAGCCCTCAACAGGAAGGTTCTGGGTTCCCATTCAGCATCAACCTGACCAGTTCCACTGTATCCATTTTTTTTTTTTAAGATTTTATTTATTTATTAGTTAGAGAGAGAGAGAGAGAGCGAGCACAGGCAGACAGAAATGCAGGCAGAGGCAGAGGGAGAAGCAGGCTCCCTGCCGAGCAAGGAGCCCGATGTGGGACTCGATCCCAGGACGCTGGGATCATGACCTGAGCCGAAGGCAGCCGCTTAACCAACTGAGCCACCCAGGCGTCCCATCCACTGTTTCCATTTTATTATGCATTCCAAGTATCAATACATCATTTTAAAAAAAAATGGGAGTTCCAACATTTCAAAAAATAAATCATAGTTTGAAAACCACCGCCCTACACCATACCACCCCACTACAAAGGCCCTGAGATGGCTGAGATATATATGGGGCTGGGGAACACCAAAGGAGAAAGAAGCCTGTCCTGGATGTGTGTTAGGGAGCAGAGAGAAATAAGACTGAAACATTAGGGCCTAGAAAGTTCCTAAGACCCTGAAGTAAGGCAAAGGGAAGGAAGCCCTTTTATTAGTTGACACCTGTGATCCTCTGGCTCATGCCAAAACCAAAGGTGCAGGCACAACCTCTAAGCAATCAGCATTTAAGCAAAATTTTCAGAAAACCTGTTGTTTTCATTAGGACTAGCTTTGATATAAAAATTTTCAAATACCATAACAAATGCAACAGATGTGTGACTCTATTTTAAAACCACTTGAATATGTGCAAATCTTCCAAAATAATGTATGTTTTCTCAGCATTCTTGCCTCTGGGATACTGCCTGCTGGCTCACCAGGCATCCTGGGCAAGGTTTTTGGGGTGTTTCTCCATTCCAGGCTTGCCTCCTACTAATTACTCATTGAAAGACAGCACAAAAGGCATTTAGAGGAATTCAAAATTAGCTGACAAGAGTTTATCTATATTCAGTCACAAAATAAAGTAGGAGCAAATTATGCTCTTATGCTGATTTAATTTATATACTATATTTTGTCCAAAGATAATCTGATAGTTCTCACAGTTTGGAAGCATAATCCTTATGGCTAAGTCAACAAATGCTTGGTCTGAGATTTTCTTCACTTTCCATTTACTAAATGCTAAGCTGATTTATTTATTGCTAAGTGATATTCTCTGTTTAGAGGAGAGCAGCCTTCAGATACACAAGCATTAATTCATTTTGTTCATTTGGCTTCACGCTCATGACCAGTATCAGATGATGCCTTTATAAGAGATGGTAACAATAATGCATTCTTATTCCACACACAGGTTTTCTGAGCCTGGCATTTAATGGCTTTATGGAGGTCAACAGATGAAAGGGTTTTTGAACGATTCTCATTGCTTAGCTGTAAAAGTCACAATTCTCTAGCTCTTAAAAGTTGGTTCATGGGGCGCCTGGGTGGCTCCGTGGGTTAAAGCCTCTGCCTTCGGCTTGGGTCATGATCCCAGGGTCCTGATCTGCTCTGCAGGAAGCCTGCTTTCTCCTCTCTATCTCTCTCTCTGCCTCTCTGCCTACTTGTGATCTCTGTCAAATAAATAAATAAATAAATAAATAAAAATCTTTTAAAAAAAAAAGTTGGTTCATAAACAAAATCAGGGAGCTGAAACAGTTCTGTCTGAACATATACCTCGTAAGCATGCTACCGGTGTACCAGGTGCTATGGTGATGTGGGGAATTTAAAGATGAAACAGACACAGTGCCTGCCCTTGAGAAGTTTGTGAAAGGTAGTAGGAGTGAAATATATGTAAACAGAGACCTTCTATATAACTTGGTATCGATCAGGAAACTACATGAACACAGAAAAAAACCTGTGGTGGGCAGAATAACAGCCCCAAAATGTCCATATCCTAATCCCCAGAACTTGCAAATATGTTACCTCACGTGACAAAAATGAACTAAAACTGCAGATGGAATTAAGGTTACTAATCCACTGACTTCAGAACAAGGAAATCATCCTGTGTTATCTGGTGGACCCAACAGAGTCCACTTAAAAGTGGAAAGAGGCAGCAGAAGAGGAAGGAGAGAGAGAAAGGTGAGGGCAGAAGCTGAGTTCAAAGATGGTAACTGCTTGCACTGAAGATGCAGGAGAGGACTGGGAGCCAAAGAATGTAGCCAGACGAGGCCAGGAAACAGGACTCCCCCTAAAGCTTCCATGAAGAAGTGCCAACCCCCTGACATTAGCCTACTGACCACAAGGTCAGATTTCTGAGGTAGGAACTGTACTGTTTGAAAGCTCTAGTGTGTACTCATTTGTTATTGCAGCAATAGAAAATTAATAAAGAGCCCTTTGGTTGGAAAAGAGAGTCATTTCTATGTGGAAAGAGAACACTGTTTCTTACCAGCACCTCATCAGCCACACTAAGAAGAGCAAGGCTGGGAAACCCTAAAGCTCAATCCAGACATGCAAATGCCAGGTGGTACACATTCATTGCGTGATAAAAAGTCTCCAGTGGCTGTCCCTAAAACATCTGTTACATACCCACCGGCCAAAAGAGCAATGATCTGGGAGACACACTACTCAGCAAATACAAGGCCACAACCATCGTGCCAGCACCACCACTGTGAACACTTTGACGGCGCGCAGACCAATGCTCCTGTAGACCTTCCCAACATCTGCTGTCAGACGGTCTAGTTTGCTTCTACCTTAGTCAACCAACGCTATAAATAGAGCCTACTATGGAGCACAACACTTAAATGTGACTCCAGGAAAAGCTGCAGAATCATTTTCCAAACACTGGCCTAGAGCCAGAGACGGTCTATTCCTCTGGAATTGCTCTCCAGAGGAGTCAAAAATAGCCCCACTTACCTGCCAGGCCGCACTGTGAAACACTAAAGAAGCATGAAAAAGCCAAGAGGGCGGCTTCCCCTGGATGCCAGCCCAGTATCTGTCTGCTCACTTGAGATGACTCTGGGAGCACCAGCTCAGCCTGAAGAAGGCCCGAGGGGAAGGGTCACACCTAATTTGGTTATTTTCAGGAAAGCCCTGCTCATGCATGGAATTCCACAGCTGTGTCTGCAATCTATCAACGATAAATTTAAAGATCATATTGTGTATCAGTGAGTTCACGCAGGAGGAAAACGCTTAATTCTACATGCTATACATTAACTACTAAATTTATTCCAACACTAAATCCAAAATTCTGTCTCCTTTTCTGAACTTAGAAAGTTGCCCACAATAAATTTTTAAGTAATAAACTGAATGTATACAATCACTTTTAGTAATATGTGTTTGTGTATACTTCCCTCCTCCCTTTCCTTGATTTCTTTCTTTATCTGCTCATCTCCCCTCAGGATTACCACCTGACATCCTACTTTGTATATTTGATCAACTAGTTTAATTAGTTGATCAAATTTAAGCCATTCCCCTTCCCACCATCCTTGTCCCACATATGCACCAAGAGAACACTGAGCAAACCGTCTTGCTGCAGCTTAGGGAGGGTTACACTATTAACTTAGTGTAGTGCAGCCTCCTCTTCATTTCTACCCTCCCCTGGCACTCAGAACAATCTTAGTCATTCTAATCTTCTGTTTTCTTATAGGAGCTCCTCCAACCTCCAGACACACTAAAGGGGAAAATAAATATATAACCGTGATGCACACACAGCTCTCCTATGAACGGCCTGCAAGATGGTAACAGTTAACATGCTTTACTAGGGATCTCTTTCCAACCAAGGCCTACCTTTTCTCTAACACCAAGATTAAGAGAAACTAAGGATCATAAGGCCCCATAGACTCTGCTACAATACAAAGATAACAAAAGAAATCACAGAATTATGTAGTTAATGGGAATGTGATAAATGAATTCTCAACCAGTCAATACCAAGTTAAGCAGCCCCAGGTCACATGACACAAATTCTGAGTTCAATCTAATGAAATTATCTGGAGGTCCAAAAGTATGACCATTTCCTATTCCTCTATTTCTCATTTTAATCAGATTATTGGAACAAATATATAAATAAAGGACCAAAATACCTAAATCAAGAGAAACACTAGTACAAACGTGTAGCTGATGTTTAGAACTCACACATACTTATAAGTTGTCTTAATGTTCACTTAAATTGCCAGTATAGTGTGCTAACCTCTTTTCTTTCAAGTGGCTCAACAAAAAACCATTGTCACTTTCTTTTTTTTTTAATTTTTTAAGATTTTATTTATTTATTAGTTAGAGAGAGAGCGAGCGAGCACAGGCAGACAGAGAGGCAGGCAGAGGCAGAGGGAGAAGCAGGCTCCCTGCCGAGCAAGGAGCCCGATGTGGGACTCGATCCCAGAACGCTGGGATCATGACCCGAGCCGAAGGCAGCCGCTTAACCAACTGAGCCACCCAGGCGTCCCGTCACTTTCAATTAAAATACTTAATCATTCTTAAAAGGAGAGATATTGATGTGTGATGGAACACACATCAGTATCTTACACTGGATCGTTCTAATGATACAAATACAACTCAGTTTTAAAAACTTTGTCAACTAGGGCACCCGGATGGCTCAGTCCTCTAAAAAAACAACTCTTGCTTTCAGCTCCACAGGTCAGGACCTCAGGGTCATGAGATCGAGCCCTGCGTGGGGCCTCCCTGCTCAGCAGGGAGTCTGCTTGGGATTCTCTCTCTCCCACACTCTCTACCCCTCCCCCCACTCTCACAATGTCTCTCTTGCTCTAAAATAAATATATCTTTAAAAAAAACCTTTTTGTCTACTATTAGAAGGAACACAGTGAAACTAAATTTCACTTGTTTAAAAGGGGACACGTGGGTGGCTGTCAGTTATGCATCTGCCTTCAGCTTGGGTCATGATCCCAGGGTCCTGGGATCAAGTCCCACATCTGGTCCCCTGCTCAGCAGGGAACCTGATTCTCCCTCCACCTGCTGCTTCCCTGCTTGGGCTCTCTCTCTCTCTGCCAAATAAAAAATAAAATCTTGGGGCGCCTGGGTGGCTCAGTGGGTTAAGCCTCTGCCTTTGGCTCAGGTCATGATCTCAGGGTCCTGGGATCGAGCCCCATGTCAGGCTCTCTGCACAGCGGAGAGCCTGCTTCCTCCTCTCTCTGCCTGCCTCTCTGCCTACTTGTGATCTCTGTCAAATAAATAAATAAAAATCTAAAAAAATTAAAAATAAAATCTTTTAAAAAAAGTAGTATCAAGTATTCGTGAGGGTGTGGAACAAATGCAGTTTTCAAACTCTGCTGCTGGGAGTATATATTCCACTTTGGAACACTAGTGACAAAGTATTTCATACATGGACTAAAGTTTGCAAGTAGCAAATAACAATATTACACCTCAAGCTGTTTCATTGTTTTAGATTTTAAATAAAAACAGAATCTCCAGTGGTCCCACAGAACGAAGAAATCACAGTCACTGTGCTAGCACTATTTATTTCAACTCACTGTTTAGCTCACAGGGGCTGGAGACACACATTACGTCCAAAGTGAGTTCAAGATTACAAATCATTACTAACTTCCCTTCACAGCTAATGTGTAGAGCTACATCAACATATATGGAGCTAAATATACAAGATTTAACTTCCATGTGAAACAGAATGTTTATTAAAGCAAAACAAAAGCCTCAACAGTTACTGCAGCAAATACCTGGAATCTTGGCCAACAAAAGACTTGGTGGGGGAAGAGTTATCACAGACATTGTTTATAAAGGCAGGCACATGGCAGTCAAAAAGAAAAAAAAAATAATAATAACCAGTCTGACTTTTAGTCGGCTCTATCCTTGTTTTTAAATCCTCTACAATGGACCCCTGTGTTGCCTGCAGATGGAGGGGAAGCCGATCACTCCCATCTCCCTACTCTTGGTTAATCACTGTGTGCTAATTAGGGTTAAAAAGGACAAGTAATAAAAAGTATGTTAATCTGAAATTTACATATATTTTATAAATATGTGCAATTTCTTTAACCTAATACCTCCAGTTCTAGGTATCTATCCTGTGAAAACATGCAAACATGTGCCCAAAGAGACTTGTGCAAAATGTTCATGGCCATCAGTATTTGCACTGACTATGAGACAATACATTATATTAATGAGTTAGAAAAAAACAGAATAGGTAAATAAAATAGGATATAAGGATACAACTGAATACTGTATAGCAATTAAAAGGAATAAACTAGAGCTCTAGGTTTTACCTATAATATTCCAATTCTTAATTTCATGTATTTGTATAACACAGATTTAGTACTTTCAAATTACAATAATGAAAGATGTAAACAACCAGATTATTAGCCACCATTAGTTCTCAGCAGGCCCACAGCTGTTATAGTCCTGGGTCTCTGCTCTATTTTGGCACCACAAGCACTGTAAAACATGAGAGGAGCTCAATCCATATGCTGGGAACAAAGGTCTCTGGATTAGATTCTGTGCATTAATGTGAGTTCCTAGAGATGACTGCCCTTAGCTGATATAGTGGCCCAATGGCAATTCATCAGTCATCTAAGCACTGGCAGAAACTTCTGAGTTAAACATGGGCGTACATCTAGGGGAGAAATTAGACAGTCCTCCCAGGCAACAACAGAATTCTTGGAGGGCAGACTGCCATCCTAAGTCCACAAGTGTTTGCTAAGGAAAGCTCCTCCACCAATCCAACCTAAGAGTGCCCTTCACCAACCATGTACGGGACTGGCCCGGAGCCATGTCAGTGCTAAGTGTACAGACCCAGATGGAATCAACGTGTGTTCAAGTTCTACTTTAGTAAGTCATGATCTGTATCAACATCACTCCTCCCACTGCAGGGTCACTAGTCTCATCTGCTTACTTTCTAGGTCATTACCAAGCCAAGTAGGTATCCTGCTAAGCCACTAACAGGAAAACCCCTTTGACTAGAATTTGTTAAGAGTAAGTTGTTGTAATTCATTGTTTTGGAAAGTGTTGTCTGTGGAACATCATACTGCCATGTGCTTAAAACAAAGAGGTAAAGGTAAGTAAGTCTGGGAAATGTTGCCTTATATACATTCTTACTCCCACTCCCCATAATGCATGCCATTTATCACATTAAACATTCAGCAAAGTGCTATATGAAAGAAATCTGCTTTACTCTAAGCCAGGTTTCCCAAACATTTGACAAAGGAACCTTTTCTCCAACCCAAAAGGGCTCTTTCCCATACTTGATCCTAGAAAATCCCTAGAGTTATGTGAATATTGAAGATTCCCTAGCTCTACTCTAACCTCTTCATCAAAATCTTCAAGGGACAAAAATGAACTATTGGGACTTCATCAAGATAAAAAGCTTTTGCACAGCAAAGGAAACAGTTAACAAAACCAAAAGACAACTGACAAAATGGGAGAAGGTATTTGCAAACAACATATCAGATAAAGGGCTAGCATCCGAAATCTATAAAGAGCTTAGCAAACTCAACACCCAAAGAACAAATAATCCAATCAAGAAATGGGCAGAGGACATGAGCAGACATTTCTGCAAAGAAGACATCCAGATGGCCAACAGACACATGAAAAAGTGCTCCACACCACTGGGCATCAGGGAAAGACACATCAAAACCCCAATGAGATACCACCTCACACCAGTCAGAATGGCTAAAATGAACACGTCAGGAAATGACAGATGCTGACGAGGATGCAGAGAAAGGGAAACCCTCCTACACTGTTGGTGGGAATGCAAGCTGGTGCAATCACTCTGGAAAACAGCATGGAGGTTCTTCAAAAAATTGAAAATAGAGCTACCTTATGACCCAGCAATTGCACTACTGGGTATTTACCCTAAAGATACAAACGTAGTGATCCGAAGGGACACATGCACCCGAATGTTTATAGCAGCAATGTCCACAATAGCCAAGTTATGGAAAGAACCTAGATGTCCATCAACAGATGAATGGATAAAGAAGATGTGGTATATATATATACAATGGAATATTTGCAGCCATCAAAAGAAATGAAATCTTGCCATTTGCGACGACATGGATGGAACTAGAGGGTATTATGCTTAGCGAAATAAGTCAATCAGAGAAAGACAACTATCATATGATCTCCCTGATATGAGGAAGTGGAGATGCAATGGGGGTGGGGGTTAAGGTGGTGTTTAAATGAAACAAGATGGGATCGGGAGGGAGACAAACCAAAAGAGACTCTTAATATCATAAAACAAACTGAGGGGGGTGAGGGAGAGGGGTGTTATAAGAGGGTGGTGGGGTCACATTATATGTTTAAATAAAAATAAAATATATAGATGAAAAAAAATTTTTACCCAAAATAATTAAAGACCTAAATCTATAAAAAAAAAAAATCCAAGATATGAAAGCAACCCAATTGTCTATTAATACATGAACAGGTTAAGAAAATGTGGTATATACAATGGAATATTACCCAGACACAAAAAAGAATGAACTATTGCCATTTGCAACAACATGGATGGATCTAGAAGGTATAATGCAAAATGTGAAATAAAGTCAGTCAGAGAAAGGCAAATAACCACATGATTTCAGTCATATATGGAATTTAAGAAACAAGCAAAAAAAATGAACAAAGAAAAAAGACAAAAAAACAGACTCTTCATTATAGAGAACAAACTGGTGGTTACCAGAAGGGGAGGGGTTTGGTAAAATATGTGAAGGGGGTTAAGAATACACTTATCATGATGAGCACTGCTTAATGTGTAGAATTGTTGAATTATTAGATTGTACACCTGAAACTAATATACCACTTATGTTAACTATACTTGAATTTTTAAAAAAACCACAAAAACCCTAGTTTGAATACCATTCTGTGCCTGTCATTCATTCTGTCAAGAAAAAATGGTGTTCTATGGAAAAAGCCATTAGTTTGGATCTTGAAGACTCACACAAGTCCTTTTCCTCAAGAAAACTATTGTTATTTTGGTATGTAGTAGAAATACTTTATATGTACTTATAATTTGGTTACATATATTATAAAGTATACTCTAAGTTGAGATTTAATAAGTTAATTTTTTTGTACTGTTTTATCAAGAACTTTTAAGTGAAACTGACATTAAAGGAAATACATGTGCACTTGTGATACTGGGTGTTATATGTAAGTGATGAATTACTAAATTCTACTCCTGAAACCAATACTACATTATATGTTAACTAACTTAAGTTTAAATACAATCTTGGAAGAAGAAAAAATAAAAAGTACATGTGTGTGGTTACAAAAAAAAAGAAAAAAGAAAGAAAGAAATGAAATCTTGCCATTTGCAACGACGTGGATGGAACTAGAGGGTATTATGCTTAGCGAAATAAGTCAATCAGAGAAAGACAACTACCACATGATCTCCCTGATATGAGGAAGTGGAGATGCAACGTGAGGGGTTTGGGAGGTAGGAAAAGAATAAATGAAACAAGATGGGATCGGGAGGGAGACAAGCCATAAGAGACTCTTAATCTCACAAAACAAACTGAGGGTGGCCGGGGGAGGAGTGTAGGGAGAGGGTGGTGGGGTTATGGACATTGGGGAGGGTATGTGCTATGGTGAGTGCTGTGAAGTGTGTAAACCTGGCGATTCACAGACCTGTACCCTTGGGGCTAATAATATGTTTACAAAAATTTGTTTTAATTATTAAAAAAAAATCTTCAAGGGAGGGGTCATGTCGTTTAAAATAAATATCCCAGTTAACTTACATCAGAGCAGTCTAAAAAACACTGACAACTAGCACTTGGTCAGAAACACTTTTTGTTAAAAATGTTTCTAAGTCAACCCCTTCATTCAAGGTCACTATTCTAATATAAGCATTATTATCCACTTACAGTACTGATGCTTCCCCTGCTTATGCTCTCTCATTCTCTCTCTCAAATAAAATCTTTTAAAAATAATAAAATGACAAATTTCAACATGTATTATGCAAACTCAGCAAAATATTTATTGTATAAACCAAAATTGGCAATTACCAACAAAAATATTACACCTCAAAGTTTGCCCTGTTTTGTGTTTTAATTTTTGAGCAGAAACAAAAACTTCAAGAATCACACACAATGACAGAATTATAAACTCAATAATAATATCACTGTTGGGGCACCTGGGTGGCTCAGTGGGTTAAAGCCGCTGCCTTCGGCTCAGGTCATGATCCCAGGGTCGTGGGATCGAGCCCCGCATCGGGCTCTCTGCTCTGCGGACAGCCTGCTTCCTCCTCTCTCTCTGCCTCTCTGCCTACTTGTGATTTCTGTCTATCAAATAAATAAATAAAATCTTTAAAAAAAAAAAAATAATATCACTGTTAACTTCAAATATACCATTTAAATGCAGAAATATATAGTACCACAGGGGTTAAATGCACAAAAAATGTTTGAGGCAAGCTTGAACAATTTAAAACTTTTAAAAGTCTCTGGAAGTGAATGCATGTCACTGAGTACCCAGTGTTGGGGGCCCACTGTATAATTAAGAGTCTCTGATTCAAGTTCCGTGTAGAATACAATATCTATCAAAGGATAATCAAAACGTGCTCATTTGAAACTTACATATATATTATTAAAACTCAAGTTACCATAGCAATTATTTAGAACACACACCAACAAAAGATTTTTGGAGGAGCATGTTATCACTGACACTGTTTAGAACTGCAGGCACAGTTCTAGAATTTTAGATTTTGCAGACAAACTTTTTGGATGCTTTCATTATTGTTATTAAATTCCCTGCAAACAATGCACCCCTTATCATCTGCACCAGAGCAGACTACTCCCACCACCCAAGCCTTGGGATAACACAGTCTGCCTAACATGGTTAAAACGGTACTCAAAAGTTTCAAGTCCAAAATCAGCTGGCTACAAAAGGCTAGTGGAAAGAAAAAAGTCACAAGAAAATCATCATAAAGGAAAACGGTGAAATGGTCAGGTCTCCTGGTCCCATCTCAAGTCCAATTGCAGCTTACCATGTACGTCAGACAAGCCATGAAACTTCTTCAGGCAATTCTGGGTTAGGAGACAGACTTAAAATGTTGGCTGCTGTGTAACCCTTGGGTAAGTTACTTAATCTCTCTGGACCTTTCAATTTTCTCATCTTCAAGATGGAGATATAATACTATCTGCCCCCATGGGGTTGCTGAAGATAATAAAAGAAGAGCATAGTTAAGTGCTCTATATAAAACAGCTAGCTGCACCTGGGCAGTATCTTGAAATTGTTTTATCTGGGTGATGAATATATAGAGATCATTATACTGGTCTCCTTAATTTTGTATTTTTTTTTAATTTTTCAAAATAAATGTTTAAACTTAGTTGTTATCGTAACATTCTTTACAGAAGAATACCTTGAAGATATTGTGGGTTCAATTCCAGAGCATTGCAATAAAGCAAATCAAATTAATTTTCTGGTTTCCCAGTATATATAAAAGTTACATTTAAAATTAAAAAACAAGACCAAAAAAGGGCATCTAGGTAGCTCAGGCAGTTAAGTGTCCAATTCTTGGTTTAGGCTCAGGTCATGATCTAATCTCGCAGTTTTTGGACTGTTGGGCTCCATGGTGAGTCTGCTTCAGATTGTCTCTCCCTCTGCCCCTCCCCCTGTTGGTGCTCTCTTGTGTGCACACTCTTTCTCTCTAAAATAAATAAATAAAATATTTTTTAAAATTTTTAAAAATAAAATTAAAAAAAACAAAAAGTTATGTTTACGATAAACTGTAGTGTGTTAAGTGTACAACAGCATTATGTCTAAAAAACAATATATATACCTTAATTTTAAAATACTTTATTGCTAAAAAATGTTAACCACCATCAGAGGTTTCAGCAAATTATAATCACTTTGCTAGTGAAGGCTCTTGCCTCAGTGTTGATGGCTGCTGACTGATCAGGATGGTGTGACTGTTGAAAGCAGGGGTGGCTGTGATCATTTCTTAAAATAAGACAACAGTGAGGGCACCTGGGAGGCTCAGTCGGTTAAGTATCTGCCTTTAGCTCAGGTCATGATCCCAGGGTCCTGGGACTGAGCCCCACATCAGGCTCCCTGCTCAGTGGGGAGCCTGCTTCTCCCTCTCCCACTCCCCCTGCTTGTGTTCCCTTTCTATCTCTCTCTCTCTAATAAATAAAATAAAATCTTAAAAAAAAAAGACAACAATGAAATTTGCCACACTTGATTGACTCTTCCTTTCACAAATCATTTCTCTGAAACACGCAAAGCTGTTTGACAGCATTTTACCCAGAGCAGAAATTCTTTAAAAATTGGAGTCAATCCTCTTAAACCCTGCTGCTACTTTGTCAACTAAGTTTATGTAATATTCTAAATCCTTTGTTGTCATTTGAACAATCTTCACATCTTCTCCAGAAGTAGATTCCATCCCAAGAAACCACTTTCTTTATTCATCCATAAGAAGTAACTCTTTATCCATTAAAATTTTATCATGAGATTACAGCAATTCAAATGTAACAATAATGAAAATGTCTAAAAGACTGCAAGCAGTACCAAAATGGGACAGAGATACAATGTGAACAAATGCTGTTGGAAAAATGGGACCAACCGACGCTCAACGCACGGCTGCCACAAGCCTTCCACATGTAAGACTAAAACACACACACACACACACACACAAACACTGTTATCCGTGAAGAGCTATACAGCAAAAGCAGTAAAACAAGTACGCCTACATATAAAAGACAGGAGAAATAGGAATTTCTAAGGTCTCTTTAGACTTTAAAACCCTATTACATACCCTGGACTGGAAAGAGGGCTCAATTCTAGGTGCAAATCAGGAATGAGGCAAGACATTCCAGAAGTAAACTCAGACCACCAGTCATCTCTAAGAGTAATCACTGCATAACCAATGCTTACACATAAATGTTCAATGACTGGATGTCGGACGAGTTCCAGGCACTCATTACAAAGCACAAACCAAAGTGGGACCAGCACTTCCAGATCCAAGCCCTCAATGATCTGAGACTGCTGTCTGTCCCAGGAAATAACCTGAATCTTTCTATTCTTTGTGGGAAGAGGCCAGTAAAAGTTCCAATGATGAGAACTGATCCCGAGGGAAGGACATAACCAAAAAATGCTGTATCAATTACTACAAATGACTTTAAGGCTTTCTGAGGGAATTTTACATTCAAAAGACAGAAGAATAGGCATTCATAGTTAATTCTACTTGCTGACTGTACAAACAGCTGAGTAAAACATCAGCAAAATTTAGAGGATCTATCATAAACCAGGAAAAACCCCTGTGACCAGACAAATACACTTTCCACCAGGCTGAAATGACATGGCTGTCTGAATGCACACAACATACGAAGTGACATAAAATTTTAAAGGCTGTAGAAGTGGTTCAGACAGACCAAAAATGGGGGTGGGGGGTTACCAGTACCCTGAAAAATGACATAATTTCATTTGAGCAAACATTGTAAGAGTCATGATATGTCACTGAAAGGCAATACTGACCCCAATGAAGTCACCTTCTGAAAAAACACAACCCACACCTCTCTTTCCAAGCTCCAAGTGACCCTCAAAGCAGCGTCTTCCTTCCCACTAAAGCAATGCAAAAGTAAAAGCAAGTTTTAAGAGCTAGAACAGAGGTTTTGACTTTGAATCATCCAATATTACAAACATATAACAACACAGTATACTGTTAGAGTGCATGTCCTATTGGCTTCCAAAACACATCTTCCCATGTGTAACCTACCAATGACAGTTTTCTAAGTTCAAAAAGTCCTATCACAAAGAAGTCCTTCTCAATCCATCTAGTAACTCCTGTGCACTTCTTCATTCAGCTGTGTGACCTGCTTTGTTGGACAGCTTCAGCCTGATGACTGCTAAAATTTCTGGAAGACAGCTAATTCCCCCTCCTGTGTGGTGAAAGGAGGTTTCGAATCCTCCAACAGATGGCTCCACCAACGGCTGGCCCAGATTAACAAGTGCCAGGGTAAAATAGGGCTGGGATGGAGGACAGAGATAAGCAAGAGAGAGCGCTCAGTAAAAGAAAGCAAAGATGAAATGGGACAAAACCAGAGGAGACAAACCATAAGAGACTCTTAATCTCAGGAAAGAAATTGAGGGTTGCAGGAGTGAAGGGGGGTGGGAGGGATGGGGGTGGCTGGGTGATGGACACTGGGGAGGGTATGTTCTATGGTGAGTGCTATGAACTGTGTAAGACCGATAAATCACAGACCAGTACCCCTGAAACAAGTAATACATTATATGTTAATTTTTTAAAAAGAAAAGAAAAACAAAATAAGAAAATGGGGAGGGGAGAAAGCAATATTCATGCATTTGTGGCCTTTCTATACCACTTTCTTTTCCCACACACTACACTTTGTTCCTAATAGCATAACACTCTATCTAAATCAGTTAAAATGCCTAACTTTATTATGGGAAAGGAAATGTGCAGTTATAGGATACGCAAAGCTGAGATCATGCAGAGTTATAATCATCGTTAAATCCAAAAAGTCCTTCCAGCTGCTCACTCAGTCACTCCCCTAGAATCAAACTGCTAGTTGCTAGGTCCCTGGAGAAAGATGCCTTTGCCTCTAATACAGTCTGGCTCCATTTCTGATGTTTGACTGCTAGCTCTCCCTGGCTCCCTTTCTGCCCCACATGTGGGCAAGCTGGTAAGAAAGCCCAGGGCCCCGTCCTTTGGCACAAGCAGGAAGGAAGGAGGCCCCGTCCCAAGCACGGACAGGCAGGCAAGGAAGACCTCAGCCAAGCTCATTTTCTCTGCAAAATTAAGCCACGCCAGTCTTTTCCCTGCCCTCTGACAACACTCTCAACCTACTTCAAAGCCTGCCTCATGCTCCCAGACAAAGACTGATTATGTGAGTAGGAGCCTTCTCATATTCTCCTGGTGTGCATGTGGCCTCATCTTTGACATATGAACCAAATTTGGGGTAGGGTCCATCCCACCTCTGTAGAGTGGCAACAGCACATTTCCTAGTAAATCACCCTGAATACTCCTGACTTCAAGTCTGCTCTAAGGTAGCCACTTAGCACACTGACTCTTTTAATGTCCTCTTGACAGTGGCCATGAGAAACCTCCCTCTAATTAAAATAAGCAAGCATCCATTAAGAAGAGGGAGGCCTGAGGACTGGTGCCCATTCTGCAACTGACTAACCATAAGCCTTTAGACTGACATTTATGAGTCTCATTTTCCACATCTATAAAACTCCCTCTCTAACTGGTAAGATCATGGTGGGGATCAAAAGGGACAGGATACAGGACATCACACCGACAATCGTAACTCCTACACTTATCGTAGATCCCTGAGGTGGGAGCCCATCTCCCTCAAAACATCCTGCATTGTAGCTCCCTCCCCCAACACCTCACTTCCAGTCTCCTTCAGGTTCCCTTCTGTCTCTCCTCTAAAGGCTCTTTTTGGGAGCTACTAGTCCACTAAAATAAAAACAAAACAAAAAACCCTCCTAATAACTCTTCTCATGACATATACACCATACTTAGCATAAGAAGCAACCAGAGAGGACTCCAGGCAAGCCCTCCCAAGAAGTTAGGTTCCTAGGTTAGGACATGGATTAACACCAGGCAAAAATCTCTTCTTTAATATAGTAAAACTCTGAAGATCACATGTCTTATCACACACACCGAGGCCAACATGTGAAGTCCCCTTCCATCTCCTGAGCCCTTTGGAGGAAGACAGTTATTTTGGTCACACCACAGAGAATCCACTTGCAAAAGGAGGAAAGCAACTTCTCCCACTTAAAACAAGATCTGCAATAAGGAAAAACTCAAAAGCCAATCAGATACCCATTCTGAAAAATCTAAATATGACAAGAGTCACCTCCAGGTTAGTTACCCAAATAGCAGAGTTGGGATAAAGTGTGCAAAAAGCTCTTCCAACTCTTTAAGGTAAATTGCTTCAATGAACATTTTGTCATCAAATGAAAGAAACAAAAAACACTATTTAAAGTGCTGAAAAGGGGTGCCTGGGTGGCTCAGTGGGTTAGAGCCTCTGCCTTTGGCTCAGGTCATGATCCCAGGGTCCTGGGATCCAGCCCCACATGGGGCTCTCTGTTCAGCAGGGAGCCTGCTTCCTCCTCTATCTGCCCCCTTCTCTGCCTACTTGTGATCTCTGTCAAATAAATAAATAAAATCTTTTTTTTTTAAAATAATAAATAAATAAATAAATAAATAAAGTGCTGAAAAGCCAGGTCTTAATATTAAAATGGTCCCAGGGAAAACCTGGTCCCAGCTTTGGCACGAGTTGTTTGGGGCCAAAGTACTACTCAACTTCCTCATGTCCTAGCTGCCTCCGCTGTGACACGGTATAGAGCTCAGCCAGTACCTGCACTGCATTAGCATCTGCATTCTGTCTACTCATCCAAATGAACAAGGGAGCCAACTCCTAGAAAGGGCTGACTGTTGCAAAGTACACACTCACTCTGCCTGCCTCAGACATCTTCATGGGCTCAAACATTACTCACATAAACACCTGACGGGGGTGCTTGGCTGGCTCAGTCAGTTAAGCATCTGACTCTTGATTTTGGCTCAGGTCATGATCTCAGGGTTGTAGGATCAAACCCTGTGTCAGACTCTACATTCAGCATAGAGTCTGCTTGTTCCTCTCCCTCTGCTCCTCCTCCCGCCTCCCTTTCTCTCTCAAATACATAAATAAAGTCTTTGGCGGGGGGAAGAACATCTGACAGCTAGGAAAACTGCCAGAAGTCAAATATGCAAATTATTCAGTTATCTGGTGTCCTTCAACATCAAAGTTATCAAGAAACCACCAAATGGTGATCTCTACATCCAGTAAAGCAGCCTCTTCCACCTTAGCATCCAGCAAAACAAGTATTTATATTCAACATGCCCTCCTTCCAATCCTAACCCACAGGAGTTCATTCATTAATCTCATTTATCAATGTCCTAATCCCTCTGGAATACTCTGTCCAGTACTTAGGATGAAAGATAAGATCCTGGACCAAAGACAACAGACCTATAAATAATACAAGACAATATCAGTTGGATATACATACTTAACATCTATTACATGCTAGTCCAGCAGTTCTCCAAATGTGGTTTCTGAATCCCTGGGGGGTCCCCAAGAAACTTTCAGGGGTTCTGCAAGGTCAAAACTACTTTCATTGTAATACTAAGACTTTCTTTTGCCTTTTCACTGCAGTAATGGTGCAAATGCAATGGGGAGCAAATCTGCTGGCATCTTTCACAAAGCCAGGTAGTGACACTAAACTGTGCCATTATACTCTATTCTTCAACTCACCCACTCACAGAAGGGGGGGGGGGAGCAAGCTCAGTTTCACTTAAGAATGCCCTTAAATGAAGCAGTAAAGATTATTGATTTTATTAAAATTCTAGCCTTGAGTATCTTTTTAATATTCTATGTGATGAAATGGAAAGTATTTCAATAGTCATCTTAAGGAAAAGCACCTAAGTAACTGGGTTGTAAGCTAACCTAGTCACTTTTTCATAGACTATCATTCTAACCTCAAAGAACAAATGATAAACTATGGCTATTCAGGCCTGCATATTTGTTAATTTCTGATAAAATATTTGATAAAGGAAGCCTTGAATTACTTCAAATACTTAAGGCCAGTGATAAAATCTGAGCTTTCCCCCCAAGTCAAAACTCTGGAAAACTCCTGCCATCACCAAAACTTCCCAATAATTAAAAGACTTTTCTGATTAGATCAGTGTTGAATTAAATATAATTTTAGGTAAATAGATGAAATATGTCAACATTAGGAAGAGCTGTATAACTTAGTAAACCAATATTTTCCAAATGATATAAGCATGGTGTTACAAAATCTTGCTTTGGTGAAACATCCATCCCAGGTACAAACCTGATTAACAAATTTTAATGTAACAGAACAAATGGTTTCAGATTCCACACTGCAACTAATCTTTAATAAACTACCACCTGTCAAGTTTTGGTACAGTATCAAAGAATATCCACATTATATAAAAAGACTATAAGAAAAATGCTCCCGGGGCTCCTGGGTGGCTCAGTGGGTTGAGCCTCTGCCTTTGCTTGGGTCAGGATCTCAGGGTCCTGGGATCAAGCCCTGCATATCAGGCTCTCTGCTCAGAGGAGAGCCTGCTTCCCACCTTTCTCTCTGCCTGCCTCTCTGCCTACTTGTGATCTCTGTCAAATAAACAAATAAAATCTTTAAAAAAAGAAAAGAAAAATGTTCCCAATCCCACAGCTAACATTATATTCAATGGTGAAAAGTTGAATGGTTTTCCTCCAAATCAGAGAAAAGACAATGGTAAAGAAGTAAAAGATCTATACTCCGAAAACTACAGAACACTTATGAAAGAAATTAAAGAGGACACAAAGAAATGGAAAAGCATTCCAGGCTCATGAATCAGAAGAACAAACATGGTTAAAATGTCTATACTACTGGGGAACCTGGGTTGGCTCAGTTTAAGTGTCTGGCTGTTGGTTTCTGCCCAGGTCATTATCTCATGGGTCATGGGATCAAGCCCCATGTCCCGCTCCACAATCAGCAAGGAGTCTGCTTGAGCTTCTCTCCCTCTGCCCCTACCCCCAGGGGCACACACATGTATACACGCTCCCTCCCTCTCTCAAATAAATTTTTTTTAAATGTATATACTGCCCAAAGCAATCTACACATTCAACGCAATCCCTATCAAAATACCACCAGCATTTTTCACTGATCTACAACAAGTAAATCTAAAATTTATATAGAACCACAAAAGATACCAAATATCGAAAGCAATTCTGAAAAAGAAAAACAAAACTGGATGCATCACAATTCCATATCTCAAACTCTGTTATAAAGCTATGGTCATCCAGACAGTATGGTACTCACACACACAAAAAAAAAAAAGAGAGAGAGAGAGAGATCAATGGAACAGAACAGAGAGCCCAGAAATGGACCCAAAACTCTATGGTCAACTAATCTTTGACAAAGCAGGAAAAAATATCCAAAGGAAAAATAAAGTCTCTTCAACAAATGGTATTAGGAAATCTGGACAGCAACATGCAGAAGAATGAAATTAGACCACGTTCTTAACACACACAAAAACAAATTCAAAATGGATGGAAGACCTTAATGTGAGATAGGAAACCATCAAAATCCTAAAAAAGAGTACACAGGAAGCAACCTCTTTGACCCTACTGCAGCAACTTCCTGCTAGACACATCACCACAGGCAAGGAAAACAAAAGCAAAAATAACTATTGGGAATTCATCAACATAAAAAGCTTCTGCACTGCAAAGGAAACAATCACCAAAACTAAAAGGCAGCCTACAGAATTGGAAAAGGTATTTGCAAATGACATATCTGATAAAGGGTTAATATTCAAAATCTACAAAGAACTTACCAGACTCACCACCCAAAAAAAAAAAACAACCCAGTTAAGAAATGGAGAGAAGACATGAATAGACATTTTTCCAAAGAAGACACCAGATGGCTAATAGAAACATGAAAAGATGCTCAACATCACTCATCATTAGGGAAATACAAATCAAAACCATGATGAGATACCACCTCACACCTGTCAGAATGGCTAAAATCAACAACAAACAACACAAGAAACAACAGGTCTTGGTGAGGGTATGGGGAGAGCCCAAATGTCCACTGACTGATAAGTAGATAAAGAAAATGTGATGTGTGCATACACACACACACACACACACACACAATGGAATAGTATTCAATCATCAAAAAATGAAAACATACCTTTTGCAATGATGTAGATGGATCTAGAGGGTACTATCTAAGTGAAATTAAGTCAGTCAGAGAAAGATAAATACCTTATGATCTCAGCCATATGCAGAATTTAAGAAAGAAAACATATGTGGGAAGGGGGGGAGAAAAAAAGGAGAGAGGGAAACAAGACATGAGAGACTTTTAACAACAGAAAACAAACTGAGGGTTGATGGAGGGATGTGTGGGGAACAGGCTAGATGGATGATGGGTATTAAGTAGGGCACTTGTTATGATAAGCACTGGGTACTATAAGTAAGTGATGAATCACCGAATTCTACTCCAGAAACCAATATTATATTCTTTGTGTTAATTACCTAAAATTTATATTTTAAAAAAAAGGAACATGAAGGGAAAATTTAAAAAGAGCAAAAAAGGGGGC
>ML100580.1:12929-83454 GCA_003697995.1 Taxidea taxus jeffersonii | reverse complement strand
TCTGTCAGTTGTCTTTTGGTTTTGTTGACTGTTTCCTTTGCTGTGCAAAAGCTTTTGATCTTGATGAAGTCCCAGTAGTTCATTTTTTCCCTTGCTTGCCTTGCCTTTGGCGTTGTTCCTAGGAAGAAGTTGCTGCCGCTGAGGTTGAAGAGGTTGCTGCCTGTGTTCTCCTCAAGGATTTTGATGGATTCCTTTCTCACATTGAGGTCCTTCATCCATTTTGAGTCTATTTTCGTGTGTGGTGTAAGGAAATGGTCCAATTTCATTTTTCTGCATGTGGCTGTCCAATTTTCCCAACACCATTTGTTGAAGAGGCTGTCTTTTTTCCATTGGATATTCTTTCCTGCTTTGTCGAAGATTAGTTGACCATAGAGTTGAGGGTCTATTTCTGGGCTCTCTATTCTGTTCCATTGATCTATGTGTCTGTTTTTGTGCCAGTACCATACTGTCTTGATGATGACAGCTTTGTAGTAGAGCTTGAAGTCTGGAATTGTGATGCCACCAACTTTGGCTTTCTTTTTCAATATTCCTTTGGCTATTCGAGGTCTTTTCTGGTTCCATATAAATTTTAGGATTATTTGTTCCATTTCTTTGAAAAAATTGGATGGGATTTTGATAGGCATTGCATTAAATGTGTAGATAGGTCGCATAGACATTTTCACAATATTTATTCTTCCAATCCATGAGCATGGAACATTTTTCCATTTCTTTGTGTCTTCCTCAATTTCTTTCATGAGTACCTTATAGCTTTCTGAGTATAGATTCTTTGCCTCTTTGGTTAGGTTTATTCCTAGGTATCTTATGGTTTTGGGTGTAATTGTAAATGGGATTGACTCCTTAATTTCTCTTTCTTCTGTCTTGTTGTTGGTGTAAAGAAATGCAACTGATTTCTGTGCATTGATTTTATATCCTGACACTTTACTGAATTCCTGTACAAGCTCTATTGTACTATCTAGCAGTATTGGAGTGGAGCCTTTTAGGTTTTCCACATATAGTATCATATCATCTGCAAAGAGTGATAGTTTGACTTCTTCTTTGCCAATTTGGATGCTTTAATTTCTTTTTGTTGTCTGATTGCTGAGGCTAGGACTTCTGGTACTATGTTGAATAGCAGTGGTGATAACGGACATCCCTGCCATGTTCCTGACCTTCGTGGAAAAGCTCTCAGTTTTTCTCCATTGAGAATATTTTTGGTGGGTTTTTCATAGATGGCTTTAATAATATTGAGGTATGTGCCCTCTATCCCTATACTTTGAAGAGTTTTGATCAGGAAGGGATGCTATGCTTGGTCAAATGCTTTTTCAGTATCTATTGAGAGTATCATATGGTTCTTGTTCTTTCTTTTGTTAATGTACTGTATCACATTGATTGATTTGCGGATGTTGAACCAACCCTGCTTCCCTGGAATAAATCCCACTTGGTCGTGGTGAATAATCCTTTTAATGTACTGTTGGATCCTATTGGCTAGCATTTTGGTCAGAATTTTCACATCTGTGTTCATCAAGGATATTGGTCTGTAGTCTGTAATTCTCTTTTTTGATGGGATCCTTGTCTGGTTTGGGGACCAAGGTGATGCTGGCCTCATAAAATGAGTTTGGAAGTTTTCCTTCCATTTCTATTTTTTGGAACAGTTTCAGGAGAATAGGAATTAATTCTTCTTTAAATGTTTGGTAGAATTCCCCTGGGAAGCCATCTGGCCCTGGGCTTTTGTTTGTTTGGAGATTTTGGATGACTGTTTCAATCTCCTTACTGGTTATGGGCCTATTCAGGTTTTCTATTTCTTCCTGGTTCAGTTTTGGCAGTTTATATGTCTCTAGGAAAGCATCCATCTCTTCCAGATTGTCGAATTTGTTGGCATAGAGTTGTTCATAATATGTTCTTATGATTGTTTATATTTCTTTGGTGTTGGTTGGGATCTCTCCTCTTTCATTCATGATTTTATTTATTTGGGTCCTTTCTCTTTTCTTTTGGATGAGTCTGGCCAGGGGTTTATCAATCTTATTAATTCTTTCAAAGAACCAGCTCCTAGTTTCATTGATTTGTTCTCTTGTTTTTTTGGTTTCTATTTCATTGATTTCTGCTTTGATCTTTATGATTTCTATTCTCCTGCTGGGTTTAGGCTTTCTTTGTTGTTCTTTCTCGAGCTCCTTTACGTATAGGGTTAGGTTGTGTATTTGAGACCTTTCTTGTTTCTTGAGATAGGCTTATATCGCTATATATTTTCCTCTCACGACTACCCTTGCTGTGTCCCACAGATTTTGGACCGTTTTGTTTTCATTATCATTTGTTTCCATGGTTTTTTTCAATTCTTCTTTAATTTCCTGGTTAACCCATTCATTCTTTAGAAGGATGCTGTTGAGTCTCCATGTATTTGTGCTCTTTCCAAATTTCCTCTTGTGATTGAGCTCCAGCTTCAGAGCATTGTGGTCTGAAATGCAGGGAATGATCCCAATCTTTTGATACCAGTTGAGACCTGATTTGTGACCCAGGATGTGATCTATTCTGGAGAATGTTCCATGGGCACTAGAGAAGAATGTGTATTCTGTTGCTTTGGGTTGGAATGTTCTGAATATATCTGTGATGTCCATCTGGTCCAGTGTGTCATTTAAGACCTTTATTTCCTTATTGATCTTTTGCTTGGATGATCTGTCCATTTCAGTGAGCGGAGTGTTAAAGTTCCCTACTAATATTGTATTCTTGTCAATGTGTTTTTTTTATTTTGTTATTAATTGGTTTATATAGTTGGCTGCTCCCATGTTAGGGGCATAGATATTTAAAATTGTTAGGTCTTCTTGTTGGACAGACCCTTTGAGTATGATATAGTGTCCTTCCTCATCTCTTATTATAGTCTTTGGCTTAAAATCTAATTGATCTGATATAAGGATTGCCACCCCAGCTTTCTTCTGATGTCCATTAGCATGGTAAATTGTTTTCCATCCCCTCACTGTAAATCTGGAGGTGTGTTCGAGTCTAAAATGAGTTTCTTGTAGGCAGCATATTGATTTTTTTTTTAATCCATTCTGAAATCCTGTGTCTTTTGATTGGGGCATTTAGCCCATTTACATTCAGGGTAACTATTGAGAGATATGAATTTAGTGCCATTGTATTGCCTGTAAGGTGATTGTTACTGTATATTGTCTCTGCTCCTTTCTGATCTACTAGTTTTAGGGTCTCTCTTTGCTTAGAGGACCACTTTCAATTTTTCCTGTACAGCTGGTTTGGTATTTGCAAATTCTTTCAGTTTTTGTTTGTCCTGGAAGATTTTTATCTCTCTTTCTATTTTCAATGATAACCTGGGTGGATATAGTATTCTTGGCTGCATGTTTTTCTCATTTAGTGCTCTGAATATATCATGCCAGTTCTTTCTGGCCTGCCAGGTCTCTGTGGATAAGTCTGCTTCCAATCTAATTTTTTTACCATTGTATGTTACAGACTTCTTGTCCTGAGTTGCTTTCAGGATTTTCTCATTGTCGCTAAGACTTGTAAATTTTACTGTTAGATGATGGGGTGTGGACCTATTCTTATTGATTTTGAGAGGCATTCTCTGCACCTCCTGGATTTTGATGCTTGTTCCCTTTGCCATATTAGGGAAATTATTTACAATAATTCTCTTCAATATACCTTCTGCTCCCCTCTCTCTTTCTTCTTCTTCGGGAATCCCAATTATTCTAATGTTATTTCATTTTATGTTATCACTTATCTCTCGAATTCTCCCCTCATGGTCCAGTAGTTTTTTGTCTCTCTTTTGCTCAGCTTCTTTATTCTCTGTCATTTGGTCTTCTATATCACTAATTCTGTCTTCTGCCTCATTTATCCTAGCAGTAAGAGCCTCCATTTTTTATTGCACCTCATTAATAGCTTTTTTGATCTCAACTTGGTTAGATTTTAGTTCTTTTATTTCTCCAGAAAGGGCTTTTATTTCTCCTGACAGGGTTTCTCTAATATCTTCCATGCCTTTTTCGAGCCCGGCTAGAACCTTGAGAATCATCATCCTGAATTCCAGATCTGACATATTACCAATGTCTGTATTGATTAGGTCCCTAGCCTTCGGTCCTGCCTCCTGTTCTTTTTTTTGTGGTGAGTTTTTCCACCTTGTCATTTTGTCCAGATAAGAATTTATGAAGGATCAAATGAAATACTAAAAGAGTGGCAAAGACCTCAGGAAAATGTGCTTTAACCAAATCAGAAGAGACCCCAAATCGTGGGGGGGTGGGTGGGGAGAAAGGGGGTAAAAAGAAGTTCAGAAAAGAGAAAAAAAATTTTAAAAAAGAAGACAAATTAAGAAAAAATATTAAAAAAGAAAAAAATATATATATATTAGGTGTCTAAAACAGGGTCACCCACTTAATTTTAGGAGTATTTTGGTCTCTTTGAAGAAACTACCTCCCAAAATTTTAAAGAATGAAAACATATATAAGGCTAAACATAATGAAGGGATGGAATATGAGTATAAAGATGAAAAGAAATTTTTTTTTTAAATTTCTAACAAAGGAGTTGATAATGTACATTGGTTGGGAGAATAAAAATAAAAGAGTGGAGAGAACTTGCTTGAGCTGGAGGCTAGGTCAAGCCCGGTGCTAGATTTAGGGTGTATTTTGATCTATTAGAAGAAGTTGTACCCCAATTTTTTTAGGAGAAAAAACCCTATATGTATACAAATTATAAAGTTAGATACAATGAAGGATAAAATATGACTATAATAATAAAGGTTCAAAAAATATTTTTTTAAGAAAGTTATTAAGATAAACTATTTAAAAAATATTAAAAGAGGAAAGGGTAAAAGTAAAAAAAAATTAGCAGAAGAGAAAAAAATATAAAAAAAAATTAACTTTGCAAGAGTAAATATTCATGGGGAAAAAAGCCATGAATTCCACGCTTTGCTTTCTCCTCCTCTGGAATTCTGCTGTTCTCCTTGGTAAGTGAACTTGGTCTTGGCTGGATATCTTGTTGATCTTCTGGGGGAGAGGCCTGTTGTAGTGATTTTCAAGTGCCTCTGCTCCAGGCGGAATTGCACCGCCCTTACCAGGGGCCGGGCTAAGTAATCCTCTCAGGTTCGCTTTGGGGAGCTTTTGTTCCCTGAATGCTCTCTGTAGAGTTCTGGAGGACAGGAATGAAAATGGCGGCCTCCCAATCTCCAGCCTGGAGGAGCCGAGAGCTCAGGGCCCCACTGTTCAGTGCACCTTCAGAGAGAAGGGTTCAATCACTCCCGTCTCCCTGGCCTCCAGCTGCATTTGGATAAAATCACGCAATCATTCTCGTCTCACTGGCCTCTGGCTGTGCTCCGAGCTCACCCAGCCTGTGACCAAGCATCTCTGTCTCTGGCACAGAGCCCCGCCTGGAGTCTCCGAACCCCGCAGATCCCTGTGATCTTCCAGGTCAGAGTCTCCCTGGATCTTGTGGGGACCCCACGCACAGAGCACCAGCCTGTGTCACAGATTACAGTTCAAGGTAATCCCGAGTTGAGAGCTCACTCCTTGGCTCTGTCTCCATAGCTGGCTTCCCTGTTCTAATACCTGTGAGCTCTGTGACACTCAGATACCCCCGATCCTTCTGTGACCCGCAGGACCTGAGGCCACACTGTCCCCGTGAGGTCTTCACCCCGGTTTAGCCTCTGGAGTGATGTCCCTCTGTGGAGCAGACTTTTAAAAGTCCTGATTTTGTGCTCCATTGCTCTGCCGCTTGCCAGGAGCTGGCCCCTCCCCCCAGGGTCTATCTTCCCATAGCTTTGGATTCACTTCTTGGCTGGTCCTACCTTTCAGAAGGTGGTCGATTTTCTGTTTCTAGAATTGTTGCTCTTCTTCTCTTCGATCTCCTTTTGGATTTGTAGGTGTTCGGAATGGTTTGATAAGCTATCTAGCTGATATCCTGCTGCCTGATGTCGTCTCAGCCTGCTACTTCTCCACCATCTTGACTCCTCTAAACATTCATCTTAATTAACAAATTAAGTGTATGCTTACTTTGCAATTCACACAGTATATTCATACATTTCGTATTTCGTATATGGTATTTCGTATAGTAGGAAGTATTATTTCGTATATGAGAAAGGTTATCCCAAGTCAGCTCTTGTGGGGATGGTGAGCCACTAGCCCAGTAGTTAAGATTCTGTTGTTCCACAATTCCAGGACTGAATTTTTTTGTGCCACTTAAAAGCTCAGTAGGTCAGGAATTTCAGATTTTAAGCCAAGTGCTACCATTTTCCTAGAGGCCTTCCCTGAAGTCTTATTCCCTGCCTCACTTCCCATGTTGTCCACCCTCTCTTACTTATTATTCTATAAGACTGTGTTCTGCATTTTACATCTATCCCTGCATTCACTGCTTCACCATCACCAAAGCCTTTATATCCTCAGCCTTCTCTCAAAGACTTTCTGCTACCACCCTACCAGTATTATGAAAATTCAGCCTCTCCCCCAAAGATACTACTTTATGTCCAACCTTACTGAATTCTGTTTGTTCTCACTGAGACAGTGGATTCCATGCTCTTTTGGGGCTTCTGGATTATTGTTCCTTCTCCAATTTGTAAACACTGCTTCTTTTTTGAGGTTTATGAAAGCTGTCAAGACAACTGTCTCTACTTACATCGACTGGCCTCCACATAATTTGCTCTGTCACTGAAGATTTTGGCATCTGGGTAACTTTTCATTTCTAACCCAGTTTTTGCCATCATCTTTGATGTTTTCAACACCATTTTTTATATTGAACCATACTGCATTGAATTGATGGGATGACTGCTTCAGAGCATGGCCTCTCAGTTTTTTCTTTTGGCCTCTCACTTTACCTCATTATCTGCAGTAACATCATTTTCAGTTTCTCTTCAGCCATTTACTCTCAGAGTGAAACTCAAGACCAGACAGCCTCTTGAAAGTGTCCAAAATCAAGAAATCAACATCCTACTCTTACCCCATAACCTTCTACTTTCCTAGCATGATTGTTTAATTAATGACCTTTCTCTAGCCTCTTGGGCATGTCCAGTTCACTGACCATCCTCCCTTTTCTCTGTCCTGTCCACTAGCTTTGATTTGTCATCTGATTAAATCTTGACTTTAGAAGTACTCAACTGCCTCCTTTCTTTGTGTATCCACATAACCCATAGACAAAGAAAATCATAAGAGAAAAATGGATTGCTATACTATGATCACAAACCTCAGCTGTGTCTCTGGATTTCCTCAAAAATCGTACTAGGTTCAACTCATTCTCCAATTTTCAATGGCTGTTGCAAATTAACTTCACCCTTCCTTTTTTTTTTTTTTAAGATTTTATTTATTTATTTATTTATTTATTTGACAGACAGAGATCACAAGTAGGCAGAGAAGCAGGCAGAGAGAGAGGAGGAAGCAGGCTCCCTGCTGAGCAGAGAGCCTGATGCAGGGCTCGATCCCAGGACTTTGGGATCATGACCTGAGCTGAAGCAGAGGCCTTAACCCACTGAGACACCCAGGCACCCCTAATTTCACCCTTCTGAAACTGCTGCCACCATGTTCCTCCAGACAATCAGCAGATGACATTTGCTTTCACTTATCATGTGGCCATCATTCATCGGGAAATCCCTCAACCTGCCACTATCAAAGTTACAAATCTATCTTCAGAACTCAGCATTGTCTCCTTCCCTCCTGTTAGAAGTAAAGAGGTGTCTCTCCTCTTTCTGGTTCTGTTTTCTTTGTGCCTTGGAATCTACTTTCCCCTATTCTTTGTAAATTTCACTAATGAATATCCTTTTTATCACCTGTAACTTTACCCTCTCTCTGTTTTGGATCATTCTGATCAGCATCTATATAAGACCAGTTTTTTTCCAATTAAAAACAAAGCAAGGGCACCTGGGCAGCTCAGTAAGTTAATGCCTGACTCTAGATTTTGGCTTGGGTCATAATCTCAAGGTTGGGAGATCAAGCCCCACGTAGGGTTCCACACTGTGCGTGAAGCCTGCTTAAGATTCTTTCTCTTCCTCTGCTTCTCATCTCTATCCTGCCCCTATTGGCATTCTTTCTCTTAATAAAAAAAGAGAGAGAGAGAGAAAGCGAGAGAGAGGGACGAGAAGAAATATATATATATATATATATATATATATATATAAAGCAGAACAATACAAAAGAAACAAAAACATCCTTCCATCTTTCTTTCCTTTATCTACTTACAGCATACCCTCTTGAGAGGGGTTAAGAAACTTCTATGCATGTGTCAGCCATCTTGTCTGTCTTCCCACTACCACCAGTCCACTATGATATCTCCTGTCAATGTCACCAACAATCATATGCCACTAAATTCATTGCCTGTTTTCTGGTTTTCATTTTACTTAACCTCTCAGAGCATCCAAACCTATTGTCCATTTCCTCCTTCATTCCTAGGTTTCTGTAACCACGCTCTTGTGGCTTCTCATAATATTCACCTTATAAACAATGGCACCCTTCAAAGTAAACCTTAAAACCTTGTTTTTTTTCTTATCATATACTCTGTCTCTAAACAATTGAATCTATAGTAAGGCTTGAATATCCACATATGACTCAAAATTTTTATCTTCAGTCCATCTTTGAACTCCAAATGTGTATAGCTTTTTTAATATCTCCTCTTAGATATTTCAGAAGGACTTCCAAGCTCTAATTAAAATAGAAATAAATATTCTCCTTCCTCTCCAATGTTTCCTTTAGTTGCCCTTAATTTATTTTCCCCCAGTGGAGCCAGACAAATGTTTAAAAGGAAATAATCATTCTGATTCCTCAATACGTAAATAATTAAAAATCCTTAAAGGGTTTCCAAATATGTGGCTGTAACACCAAAATCCTTACCAGAATCTAAAAGTCTCTGTGGAATCTAGCTTCTTCTCACTTACCACTTCCTACCTGACTTCCCATCATTCAGTCATGTTGGTCATTTTCCTTCCCTTCTAATGTTCAATATTTCTTTCCTCATGATAGCTTTCCATGTGCTGATGTATTTGCCTAAAACCCTCTTTCCCTTTTCTTTGTCCTCTTTTTTAAAATTTTTGCTCAAACTTCAGAGCTCAGCTCAAACTCCTATCCTAATGGAAGCCTTTCTGAGGGTTCTCAGACCACATGATATCATTAGCATTTGGAACCCTTCTTGACACATATAACAATTTCAACAAAATGAAAATTTGTGTAATTAATTATTCTATATGTTTCTTACTATTTAGAATGTAATCTCCACTAGGCCAGGGACCACGTCTGTCTTGATCACCTTTGTATTCCTAACATCCAGAAGGCTTTTTTTTTTTTTTTAATTCTTAATGGATACTCAACAAGTATATTTTTAACAGAATGAGTTTTTTGGTATCTAAATCTCTGGATTTTATTGACAGTTATCTTTTAATACCCTTTGGTTGAAGTGTAAAATATTTTGATAGAAAAAAATCCATTTTTAAGTTCAAACTTTGGTCTGTGATCATATACTGAATATGATTTTAAGTGGTTTATTTATATATGGTCTACTTTTCCTTTTTGTTTTCTATAATATTCACATGTGTTTTTATGTCACTTTCTACACCAGAAATTATGAGGTAGAAATTAATATCATGGCCTCTTAGAACTATTATCAAAGAGCATAGATTTATTGAAGGTGTTGTTTCTCTATTCAGTACCATGTTAAATACTTAAAATGAAAATGCCATTTTCTTCTTCACGTAGACTCACAGACTCACTATTTAATCTGTTTTGTGGAGTATAGCAAGAATTACTAGATTTGAAATAAGCTTAGGATCTTTACTTCTGTATTTATCAGTAAGTATAGGCAGATTACTTAATAGCTCCCGTCCTCAGTTTCCCTATCTGTAAAATGGAGGCAAATACCACTTAGAATAATTAAGTGATTGCCCTCAAATGCCTTCTACCTCCACCACTCACCCATTACTTTTTTTTCCCCTTTATTAGTATTCATACTAATGATATTATGAGAACTCACTTAAAAATAATTCAGTGATTACAATTTCTCAAAATGGTAAAGCAGGGACTAGTAGAAGAATGGAGGAATATAGTAATGAAATATTTAACTTTAGTCATCATAAAATAATGTTAAAACTGAAACTGTTGACAACAACTAAGGTAGTATCTTACATATAAAATATATTAATAGGCTCCACTGTAAAGAAATTTAGTAGATTGACAAAAAGCTCAAGTTCTGGAGGCAGACAGACCCGGGTTATAAGCATGACCCTGCTCTTAAACATAAGAGCCTATGTAACCTAAGTCTCTAAAAGTTTGAGTCTCAGCTATACAGTGGAGGTAATGATAAAGTATCCCTCATAAAATGTTGGTAAAGATAAAATGGGGTAAGGCACAGAATCCCTTTAACACCATGCTTGGCATATAGAAGTGTTCAGTGAGCACTGTCAGTAAGTTGAGAGAGAGAGGGAGAAAGGGAGAGGACATGTGACATATTTTTGCCTAATGCAAATTTTTTCTTTTATACCAAGCTGATGTCCAGGTAGTAAATCTGTTAAACTCTAATTATATTAACTTACGTATAAGATGAAGAACTGGTCTACATGTTCTGATCTCTAAAAGTTGCCTGGTCTTTATCCTTTCACTAACTTCAGATGTCTTTGCCATTGAGTGAGCGCAGAAGCAAGAAAAATGAACTTTCAAGTCTAGTCTTTGCTTTAATGTCTAACCCTTGAACAATGCTGTCCTCAAATGATGGTTTCCATTACACTGGAAGATGGAGCCAATCACCATTAATGGAAAAATATTTAGTAAGTTTTCATTTTAACATTATAGTGATAGTTCTTATTTTTTTTTAAATTTTATATAGTGATAGTTCTAATACAAGTGATTCTTCCTCACAATCATAGTGATTATGAAGCTGTTGGATGGAAGCTATAGTCTAGTGAGCATAGAGTAATATTTTTGTTAACTTTTTCTATTATTGCTTATTAATATATCTCAATCCCGTATAGTTACAGTGGTTTTGTTGTGGATTATATGTGTTATGTCTTGGGTGTTTGTGTTTAATTTCCTTGCTTTTTTTCATGCTTTAATTATTATTGTTCTACATTTGGAGCATTAAACCCTGCTTGTTATTTTATTTACCAAAGCTTGTCAAACTTTCCAAACTTCTTAGCCCTGGGTCCTTCTTACATACAGATATGAATCAATATCTGAGTGAACATTGGATGAAATGTTGTACCCCTTCCCCTGGTCTGGTAGTAGCTGCTCTTGTAATTTAATTAATCCCACCAATGAATGGTATCTTTGATACAAGAAAAAAAAATAAAATTGCTATAATGGAGATTTCTATTTCCACACTTTATGAGGTCATGATAAAGGACAAGATAGAAATAGTTACTTAATTTCTTTGTCATTAGAATTGTCTCTGGATCTCCTGTCAACAAAACAATGGACATTAACTTTCAAGAAAATATGAAATCTAAAACCATGATAGTGACCTGAGACACCAAAGAGCAAATGAGTATTTTGGTGACTGAGGAATGTGACGTGACTCATTGTTTTTGTGTCTCAATGGCTATATGTTCCTGCTGGCTGTATGTGGTGAGCCATTTTCCTTTAAATGATGTTCTTGTGCATCCCTTCATTTTGCAAGAGGTCTTTCAAGTTATAAACACATGAAAATACTATAGAGCTTTCCTTCCCATGAATGAGTGAGAGGTACCAAATAATCATTTTTTAAGCTAATGTAAGTAGGCTTTTGATAGCCCTCAGACTAATCCTTCATTCTAAATACTTGATTATTGAAATGGCCACTCTGTAAAAAGAGAACTAATACATTCTACTAAAAATTTATCTGTTATCCATTAAGAACATTTCAATTATGCTGACCCCACTTGACTCTTAAGTAATAACATGTTCTTCAATATTTCATTGATTCTGGCTCCACCTGAATAAGATATTTCAAACATAGGTATTAAAATAGAAAACTATAAAGGAAGTCTAATTGATAAGAATAAGAAACATATTATATTATAAATTTCCCACTTAACTTTTAAAAAACATTTAGATTTATTTTATGCCATAAACCCATATTTTTGTCTAACTAAGCCATTTTGATGTAACATTGGAAGATTTTAAATGCTGTGTACTTGCTGCATCTGGTATAGTCAATTATTTTTTAGTTCAAATTGACAATTATTATTCTTGGTCTTATGTCATAATTAAATCAATAAACCAGAAAGACTTAATATAGATACAATTATCTGTTAGTCTCAAGTTTAAATTTCTATTACCAACTAGAATGTTTTTGATTGGTATAACAGTCTAAAAAAAAAAAGCTTCATAAAATATATGAGATTCCCACTAGGTAGCTCTTAGAATATAGGTATAATCAAAGATGAGAAAAGTGTTTGAAATTCACTAGTTTATGTTAATGAACATTCTTATAATGGCTGCCAGGGGGACAGGTTTTATTGGAATTATCTTTTGTGAGTCCTCTTCATTAAAGGGTAAGGTCTTACTAAAGTGAATAATTATCCTTTATTCCAGGACTACAATGTCAACTATAATGAGTAGATTTGTTAATACCTCCTTCCATGTAGCCCAAGTTCTTCATCTGTAGCCATTAATTTGGTGACAGCCAATAATTATTTTAACTGGCCCCTGATGCTGAAATGCACAGATGGCTTTCTTCCTGTGTGGTGCATGGAACGTTTCTAAATTTCTGAGAGGTTTCTGTCACTCCCCAAAGAATTTCCTGACAGCAGTGACATTTGGCCTAATCATTTATTCTGTTACAAGGCCTCCCTGCAGTGGTTCTCAGAGTCAGGAAAGCTTCTGTGGTCTTAGAGCCACAGCCACCAACATCTGCTGCCAATATTCTGCTTGAAGTGTCCCAGCTTCTCTTAAAAAAAAATAGAACCCCCTTCATTCATAGAACCACTTTTAGGTTATTATCCTGGAAATAATGTCTAACTCGTAAAGTTTCATAGGGGTATGCTTCTCCAAGTTATGAATGAAGAGACATATTAAGATATAATTGGAATAACATCGAAAATTTTAATACAATGTAACCTAAAAAGTAATAAAAATAAATTCATTTTTATTTCATAAATAATTCAATTATAATTGAATCATTCTCAGATGGAATATAACAAAATGATAACCACCATAGTTCTTGGCAGTGGAGTTACAGATTTTTTCTTCGTGTCCTGTATTTTGCAAACACTAGAAAATAACCAATAATTACCCGATATTATTTAAAATGCTAAAGTAATTGTTACATAGATGAACACAAAGAAAATAATATAAAAAGAATACCTTTAAAGATTTTTGCCACATAATATTACTGTAATAACTTCATCTATGACATATATACCACTTATTGTTACTATTCCATATACTTTAAAAATTATGTAGGAAATTTTCAGTTCTTCACAATTTCCATTCTTCTGTGTGCATGAGTTTTTCTTTTATTTATATCCTTCTTCCTTTCTCTTCCTCCTATATAACTCAATACGAAGCTCTAAAAGAAAAAATAGTTGTGAGATCTCTACTGGGAAATCGTGTATTGGCCTAGGTTAATGGTTCAAACAAAAAAAATCAGTTAAGGATGGAATTGTTTTACATCTTTGAAAATCTCTTTACTGTTTGATCTAATAAAACACGGCTGAATTTTTATATCTGCCTCTGTTTCTGTCATATCACACAGCATGTAGCCCCTAAAACATCTACACTGTGCTATTGAGAATGAAGATTAAGAAAAAAAGCAGGAAACACCAATGACATCTTAGTTTTATTATGAAATAGTTTTGACCTTGTGAACTCTTTGAAAGATCTCTGAAATACAGAGCACACTTTGACAAGTGCTAACGGAGGATGGACGTATTTTCTTTTTGTAGCTGCATAGTGTTCCATTTTACTGAATGGAGCTTTATTGATAGAAACTGCTCTGCAAATGAATATTTGTATAGTTTTGAGGTTTCCTTTTCTTACAAGAAATCTCTCTGCATATTGACCAGAGTCAGCCTTCATTTGTTGTATGCCTCATATTTTTTCCCAAACAATGCATTCATAATTTTTGATAGACCTTTCTTAATTAGATAATTTGAAATTTCAGTACTGTCCAAATTTTATAAACTAGGCCCCATGGTTTTTAAAATTTGGGGAGCTTCTAGTAGTAATGTTAATTAAACACTCCTTTTCTCTGTCTCCAGTTACTGGAAATCCCCAATATAATGCATTTCAATATAGAAATCTTTTAAGATTATTCTGTGGTTTTGAAAAGATAATCAAGAAGTTATGGTTTCTGTAATTGGAGTAATGTATCAAAATAGATGAATTCTAAAATTATAATAATTCTGGAAATTGTCCTGGGGCAAAATTTGTTCTACTGTCTTAAATGTGTCCATTTTCTTGTTAGGAAAAAGAGACACAATCTGAAATCCAACTCTAATTTTCCCTGAGGCATAGAAGAGAAGATCTTAGTAATTACTTGTCTTTTTCATCCAACCACTTAGTGTCTTCTTTTCTTATTTTTGCCAACAAATGAAGAAAGTGAAGATCCCCATAAGGAGAAAATGTTCTCTTAGAATCGTTCTTAGACCTTCAGTCGTACTTTTACCTTTGACTCATTCTTTGCAATAGTTTGCATCTTTTCACAGTAACAAAATGTCCCTTAGTTAAAACCTTTTGAGCATATTATTTTGAATTAGTCTTTTTCTGTCACTGTCCATGTGATATCATTATTGAGCACATCCTGGAACCAAATCTAATATTAAAAAAATTTTTTTTTACATTTTAAACTGAATAAACAAAATCTCTCTCTTTTTTTTTTTTAAAGATTATTTATTTATTTATTTGATAGACAGAGATCACACAAGCAGGCAGAGAGGCAGGCAGAGAGGGGAGGGGAGAAGCAGGCTCCCTGACGAGCAGAGAGCCCGATGTGGGACTCGATCCCAGGACGCTGGGATCATGACCCGAGCCGAAGGCAGCGGCTTAAACCACTGAGCCACCCAGGCATCCCTAAACAAAATCTCTTTTAAGACTTGACATTGAAGCTTTGTTCAGAGTATGACTTATTTCTTAATATTGACTCTGAACATTCAGATATGGACAGGCCATAGTCATTTGGTTATGTGACCAGTGTAACTAATTTAGGTCTGCTACTTTAGAGCATATCTACCATGTACCTGAATTCTTTGATATGATTTAATGGCTCAAGGAGATACTTGCTGAATGAATACATAACAATAATTGTTATTATTATCATCATTATTATATCAATACTTGCAAGCCCTTCATCTTTTTTGCCTTTTCTTTCATTTCTTCCTTCTGTGGTAGGCTGAATAACAGCACTCCCAAAATATCTATCCCAATCCACAGAGCCTATAAATATATTACCTTCCATGATAAACGAACTTTGCAGATGTGACTAAATTAGACATCTGAAGTAGGGAGATTATCCTGGATTTTTCTCAAGGGCACAATGTAATCATGAGAGCCCTTAGAAGAAGGAGGCAAGAGGTTCAGAGTTAGTGTCAGGAAATGAGACAATAGAAGCAAGAGATTGGAATGATCTAAGGGAGGAACTATAAGCCAAAGATTACGGACAGCTTCTAGAAGCTGTGAAGACAAGGAAACATGCTTCCATGAAGCCTCCAGAAAGAAGACAGCAAGACAGCTCTGTAGACACCTTGATTTTAGAGGTCTGACCTCCAGAATGGAAGAGAATAATTTTGTAGCATTTTAAGCTGCTGAGTTTGTGGGAATTTTTTTTTACAGCAGCAACAGGAATCTAAGACACCCTTTTTAGTCCCATTTCTTTCTATATCCTGTGCCATTAGATGTTGCCTCTAGAATCAAGCACCTACAGTAGTGCTTAGCACTTAGATTGAATGGTATGTGGAATTCACATTTAAGTCCATTTAGATGTAGCAGATAGATTTCTACAGTATGTACAGTGAACAACTTGTGACTTCCATCAACCCAAATGCATCCCTGTCTTTGTTATATGAATGTAAATACATTCAAAGCAAAGTATGCTACCTATTTTAGGAAAAGTTGTTCTTTAACTTTGTACTTGTAAAACTTAAACCCATCTCTTTATTGGAAAGTAATATTAAATTTTGCTTAAAATTTAAGAACACAGTGTCATGAATGTAAACAATGCAGACCTCCAGTGACTTTTATGTTACCAGCACAGGTATGAATTTAAAACACTGAAATTATTGAAATACTATTCATAGATACATATTTAGCTTATATATATTTATTCCCATAAATACTGAGGTATATTTCATTGTTCACAATCTGTACTCAAATCCTTTTGCTGTAACATATGAATAATTTATCAAACCCATGGACACTGACTAGGGTTTTTTTGTTTTATTTCTTCATTAGTGGAATACGAATTGCATCTGCTATTGTTTATCTTATGCATCTTGAGTAGAAAGAACCAAATGTTAAAGATTGGCCTCAATTAGCCTGTCCATGGAAAGTTAATTTATGCCTCTGAGGGGTAGGGAAAAATACTGGCTAAAACACTGGGCTTCATTTTTCATTTTGGTTCATTCTACCAAGAGCAGAAAATGTAGTGCTTTGTAGAATTCTGTCTATATCAGGAAGAATGCATATAGATGTGGTACAAATTACTTGCTTATGTAAATATTATCCTAACTGTGAAGTAACTGACCACTTTTGCTGAGAAAGGCTGAGAAGGCTCTTTGCATTGCTTTGCCTGTAATTGGCTCCCGAGGGGACTTGCACAATCCATGATTTCAGATAAAATGGAGAACAATAAAGGAGTTACAAATTATGAAGCAATTATGACTAGACTAGTCAATAAAATCTCCCTATCAGTTATTAGAGTGTTGTGTGTAAGTTGTTAGGGGGTGAAGGGTACAAAAATTTTGCCATTAACTAATGAGTAATCTGGTCATATTTCTTGGTAAGATAGTAAGACTTTTAATTATTTTTTAAGCTCAACTTTCTCTAGGAGGTTATGTAGTGTAAGGCAATATGATTAATATTACCATTCCATAATTTTAAGTCATTTCCTGTGAAGAAACATTCCACCAGTGGATTGAGTACAGTTCTCTCTGGAAGGTTCAGACTTGGGACTCTGTCTGGCATTTCTATCCACTGACTAATTATGTGATTTTGAGTGACTTATTTGACACTGAGACTTGTTTATATAATCTATAAAATTAAGATAAATCTTTGTGCTTTATTGAATTGTCTTTGGAAATGAGATATTTTATCTGAATTTGTCCAAACAGGATGTATTTTATAGTAGTACTAAATACATTTTCAAATATCAGTGGCTTAATTCCCAAAAATTGTTATGCCCTGTTCATATTACAAAGTTGGATTGTTGAGAGCTCTGTTGCACACAGTCACTCAGAGAGCATGAGTGACTCTAGGACACATGACATCCAAAGATGTGATGACACAGGATCAGAGATGAGAAAGACACACCATAATTAGAGGTTTGGCTCAGAAGTGACACATGTCATGTTTCTTAGTTTATAGGCCAGAGAGACTTGCAAACGTTGGAATCCTGGGAATATGGATATTTGTAGGCATGGTCTTTCTCACAGCATCCAAAATGCTCAGCAAGATGCCTGGCACATAATTAGAAAAGCTCAACAAATGTTAGTGATTGCCTTTGATTTCATCATCGTATGATTATATTAGAGTTAGTACAGTTTATAGTTAAGGGTTCATTACTAACTCTACAACTTTGAGCAAGCTTTTAAAAGTCTCTAAACCTCTGTTTCCTCCATTGTAAAATGGGTTCACCTCATGAGATTGTTGAAAGGACTAAATGAAATGTTATAAGGACTGCCATGTAGTACACTCTACATTTGTTTTTATGATACGTTTTCCCCTCTTTATCTATCAATTGTTTTAGACCAATTCAATGCCTACATATGTCTGTTTTAATGTAATGGTATTAGGATTTCTTGATTCATTCTAGCATTTGTAAGCTAATAAAATATTGATTTTTCCATTTGTGGCAGATATATACAATCATTAATCATTCACTCAGCAGGTATTTATTAAGGGTCCACTGTATTCTCAAGGCTGTAGATAAACAACTAACAAAATAGGCTAGTTCTTTGCTTTGGTGGAGATTGGATTCTGGGGCAGGGAAGAGGGAAACAGGGAATAAACAAGCAAATATAAATGAACTGTCTAACTCAGATATGATAATTCCTATGGATGTACTAAAATCAGAAGATATGGTAAAGGCCGGTAAATATTTCATTTCTTTATGGTCAGAAGTGGCCTCTCTGAAGAAGAAGGATTTCAGCTGAGATGTCAATGACACAAACATTATTTAGGGGGAAGATCCTTCCTGGTAGAATTCCAAGTACAAGCCCCGCAAGGGACAGCTGCCTTTTATTAAAATTAAGAGATTATATTTATTTCTGAATGTGTTATGAGTGCAATTCAGTAATGGAATGAATCAGTATCTTTCTCTCCTGTGCCCTGTTATAAGAAAGTTTAGAGCTTACTTCAGAAGTTCATAAATGCCCTCTAAGGAAAGAGTTGATAGAACTTATAAAAAATAGACTTATCAATACAGGCAAAAAAACTTTACTATTGAAACAGAAACAGAAAATTTATTTTCAATTGAGGATTCTTTCAGGGTCCAAATGAATTAATTAGTCAGGAAGAAGGAGTAGCCTTTACTTATAATAGGCGTATAAAGCTTTCTTATTTTAAAAAGAACTATTTTTTTTCCCCTAGGTTGGAATTTTGAGTCAGTTAAGTAGTGTGTTGTAGTCTACCACTCCCATGCCAATCTCATATTGTACCCAGGGAAAAAATGAGAGATACAAGTGACCATATTGTATGACATACATGATAACAAGTAGCATAGGGCAAACACATTTGTCATTTCAGGGAAGTTCTTACCGGACAAAATCTTGGGGAAAGCCTGCTTTGGAGAGATAAATGGATGAAGCCATTTAAGATGATGAATTAAACCTGCCTTTTATCTTTTCAATCGTGTCTAATAAAGTAGTTTTTTTTTAAAGATTTTATTTATTTATTTGACAGAGAGAGAGATCACAAGTAGGCAGAGAGGCAGGCAGAGAAAGAGGCGGAAGCAGGTTCCCTGCTGAGCAGAGAGCCCGATGCGGGACTCGATCCCAGGACCCTGAGACCATGACCTGAGCTGAAGGCAGAGGCTTTAACCCACTGAGCCACCCAGGTGCCCTAATAAAGTAGTTTGTATTGAGAAGGGGGTCTTACCTTCCTTGATGTAAGATATAATGTTGTACAAGATACACACTGTGTGGAGAAATAGTCTGATTTGTGTTTATTGATATGTAATTCCTGCAAGTTTGGAATCTTTCTTTGTGCTTACTAGTTATGACATTGTATCTCAGGGTCAGAGTTTCAATTTCAGCACACAAAGCCCTTGTTTTGGCAGCTGATGGCCTGTTATTATGGGCAGAGATTAAAATTACTCAGGGCCAGGATCTATAATTTTCTATATTAAGTCTTGGGCCAGTGCCATAATGCTAGTAAAGTGAGGTATCAGTGACTCATTTAAAATTCTTTTTCTCATGAAGCAGTCAGAGTAGTAATTCTGTTAAGTCCAGCAAATGGGATAAATCTGGACCACTTTAGTTTTGTGTTTTAAATAAAACACTGTAAATCCACATGCTAGGATGTAGCTTTCCTCCTCATGTTTTGTGGAGTGCCAGGACACCTGTTCTCAATACAGAACAGAGCCAGCTCTTTGTTCCCCTTCTTCCTTGATGCCTCCCAATGACTGTGATGAAGGGGCCAAAAGTATTGTTTCTTAGTTGCTGATGATCACTCAAGAAGAGAGAGAAGGAGACCTCACAGAATTCTTTCCCTCCAAAGACAGCTATGTGAGGTCTACACGTCTACACAGCAGATAGCCAGGGTACATGGACAGGCCATCAGGAATGCATTCACAGCATCTTCATCCATATGCCACAGTGTTCAAGTGTTTATATTTTATGAACTATGCCATTTAACATTGTTGCAGTGTTGCCTTACTCTGTTATAACTCATATTTTCTAGCAGCTTGCAGGTATCTATTTTGTCTTTTTTTTTTTTTTTTTTTTTTGAAGCTGGTGCATATAGTTATAATGGCTTTAGATTTGATCAGGGATAGGTTCCAGAACTGTTGTACTTAGAAAGTCCAAAAAGGTAGTCCAAGGAAAGTCCTGGGACCTAAAGTACTATCTTGGGCTTTTATGTGAAAGCCTCCCGATATGCTGTGAATTGCCTAAAAAAGACTCTGCCCCCGACCCGAATAAAGAAGGGGGCAGGAATGTTAGATGAAACCACATTGGTATACTATAAATAATTGTTATAACTATTGACACTGAATGAAGGGAATATGGTGATTCATGGTATTATTCTCTCTCTACTTCTGAATGTGTTTGAAAATTTTCATAAAGTTATTTTTTAAATAAATAAACGAAAATAAGTGTTATAGGGATGACTGAGCAGTTTGGATGTTTTGTTTTGTTTAGACAAACTTTTGAGGATTTTATGCCATTGATAAGTCAGGCTCAGAAATGCATGAGGAAAATCTAAAACCTAAGTAATGATTAAGGGAAAGAAATACTACAATTCTAGGACATTTTTCAATTTCAAATTGTGAGTGATGGAATGTACTCCTGGGAGTGTAATTAGAACCATTTTTATTTGCTCAAAAAAATCCCAAAATATATTTTTGTGATGATTAATATATTTGCAGCCTTTTAGAGCTATTAAATATCCTTTTGTCTAATCTCTTCTTTTTATTTATTTATTTATTTAAAAGATTTTATTTGACAGACAGAGATCACAAGTAGTCAGAGAGGCAGGCAGAGAGAGAGAGGAGGAAGCAGGCTCCCCGCTGAGCAGAGAACCCGATGCCGGACTTGATCCCAGGACTCTGGGATCATGACCTGAGCTGAAGGCAGAGGCTTTAACCCAGTGAGCCACCCAGGTGCCCCTAATCTCTTCTTTTTAAAAATAATCTTTTACATATAAATATACATGCGTGCACACACACACACACACATACCTCCAAAAATCGTTTTACCCCTGCCACTAAAGGAACATGTGTATTTCAGATTGAAAAATAGGTCAATGTAGGAATTGTTTTATCAGAGCATTTGGGTTCATCAGGTGATGCTGCAAATTCTTTTTCAAATTCATATATGTATATATGTAACTGTGCCATTATTAAAGAAATTGGAAAGGTCTAATTATATTAAAAGAACAAACCCAACGAAGATCCTGTGAGCATATATATATGAAATTTTAAGCAGGAAACAATTTATACTACATTTCCATTTTGATGACCATTGTCATAACAATGCTAAGTTACAGTGGATTCCACATATTTACTAATAAAAGAATTATTGATTCCATTTAATTTAAGGATCTAGAGGTCGCAGCTCAGACACTGGAGAGATTATCAGTAAACATACCAGTTATGTTGGGGAGGAAAAAATGTGAGTTCCTGACTACTTTCAACCTTTATTCCTCCTCTGCTTCCCAGAGAATATTTTATATATCTGATTTTTGTTGTTCTGATAAAGGTAATACATAGACAGAACTGCAAGTGTGGTAGGACCTGGGACAGACTAGCAACATTCTCTTTCAGGAAAGTACTAACAAGAAATAAGATTAGATCCTAGATGATCTAGGAATGGGAAAGGGTGAAGACTGAGAAAGTCTTGGGGCAAATGGGCTATCCATAAAAACTGAAAAAGAGAGAGAGATTATTAATGGGACATTTTTTGCTACTTTCTTAAGATCATAAAGTAGACTTGAATTGCTTTTTAATATTTCTTAATTATTTATCTTTGCACTTGATTCTATGCTGAGACTGGACCATGAAGGAGACCAGCTTTATTCATGCTACATAATCGTTCACAAATTAAAAGGTTGACATACTTTTCTTGGCTAGTGCTCACTGAAGGTACGTTCCACTTAACGTTCCACTTCCATCCTCTCTGCCGTTGTAACTCTGGTTCCTTTGAGATTATATTATTGCTACTTTTCTGGACTCCTTTGGAGCTAACTGAAGGAAATTTCTATCCTGCTCCACATTGTCTCTGGAGAATTGGGAGCCAGATGGAAGGAGAGTGATTTTCATTGATTCTTTGAATTAAGTTTCTTAGACAGCCCAACCTTCAGCACTCTCATTTAAAAATGAAAACATTTATTCCATAGTGGGATCTACAAAGAAATAAAACTAAATATTTGGCAGTGGAAGCATCTCCATAACTGGGAGATAACTAGGGACAGCTGGACCTTGAATCTTGATTTTCTTCTCATGAGATGTATCTTCCTCCTGAGGCTCCCCGTTGCCACCCTGCTAACCTCTAAAGATGGCAAATCCTTTTTTATTCTGCTACAAAAGGTGTCAAGATTAGAACCTGATAGTTTTCAGATGTCCTCTCCTTTTGCTTTCTTCCCTTCTTCACTTGGATCCCATACTTCACTGTCATTCTTCCAATGAGTCCAGTGCACATACCAACCTCAGGCTATTTGTACTCTGCCACTTTTCTTTGAACACTTTTCCTCCACACGTCTCCACAGCTTGTTCCTTCTTTTCATTTAGGTCTTTGTCTAGATCTTCACAAATTACTAATATCAAAAATACCACTCCATTTCGTGTCACTTGCTGCCCCTTACATCACCTTGACAATTTTTTTCCCAGCACTTAGCACCTATGATATCATATTTACAAATTTATGTATTTATTAGCTGTCTCTCTTTACTACAGTGTAATGTCAGTGACAGTGGGGACTTCATTTTGTTCACTAGTCTAGTTCTGTAGGATCTAGAATAATGCCTGGTGCATTATAAATGCTTGATCAATGATTCTTGAATGAATGAATGTTCTTTTTTTTTTTTAAAGATTTTATTTATTTATTTGTCAGAGAGAGCAGGAGCGAGCACAGGCAGACAGAGTGGCAGGCAGAGGCAGAGGGAGAAGCAGGCTCCCTGCTGAGCAAGGAGCCCGATGTAGGACTCGATCCCAGGACTCCAGGATCATGACCTGAGCTGAAGGCAGCTGCTTAACCAACTGAGCCACCCAGGCGTCCCTGAATGAATGTTCTTAATGTTCTTCCCTTACTGTTGAGAAAAAACTGTACGTCATTAAGATCGTGATAATTGTGATAAGAAATAAGGAAGAGGGGGTAATATGATACAGGAAGCTATATGCAATGAACAATAGAATACCAAAGATCTGGGATTAAATCCTGAGTCTGATATTTATTAGCTGTGTATAGTTGCCTAATTCACCTAAACTCTCTGATCTTTAGTTTTTCCTCTCAAAATGGTTTCAACTCAAAAACAGGTTATTTGAGGGACGAAAGGTGGTAATGCACTAAAGCATTTAGCACAATGGCAAGGGCATAGAAATCTTCATTTCAAAATTGTTAACTGTATAATTCACTTTACAAAAGCTCATCTGTTCTTTGCATCACCTCTTAAGTTGCAATTTATTTTCTTTATACTTTTATATCTACTAATTAGGAGAATATTCTGATATATCTGTTTTCATATTTTGGGGGGGGCGGGGAAAGGGAGGATTCTCCCTCCTGACCACCTAAAACCAGGCTTCTCACAACCAGCTTCCCATTTGAAGAACAAGGTAATTGATTTTAGATATGGATATTCTGCTTTAGAAGCAACTTCCCAAGTGAACAACCACATGATTGATTCTAGATAGGATCCCCCTTTGGGAGACCTCTCTACTCTGAAGACCTCAAAGGTCTTCACTACACTACAATGTGATAAACCCAATACCAAGTTAGAAGCAGTTCACCAAATCTAGTAAGGGGATTATTTCATTTCATTCTTAAAGAAAGACAGATGTTGGCTTCATGTTACCTTTTTTTTTTTTTAAGATTTTATTTATTTATTTGACAGAGAGATATCACAAGTAGGCAGAGAGGCAGGCAGAGAGAGGGGGGAAGCAGGCTCCCCGCCGAGCAGAGAGCCCAATTCGGGGCTCTATCCCAAGGCCCCGAGACCATGACCTGAGCTGAAGGCAGAGGCTTTAACCCACTGAGCCACCCAGGTGCCCCCATGTTACCTTTCTTTAAAAGGGTCTGAAATGGAAAAAGTAAAGAATGGTAGTACTTTGTCCTTTATATCTTCTGGCAAATTTGACAGGTTCTCTCATGGGCTTTGTCTAAACAAAGAGTGTTTTATAGTAATGCAGCATATTGAAGTCCTTTCACAAAGTTGACCCCTGGTAAAACAGATCATAATCCATATAAAAAGAAAACTCTCTTTCTTACCACTTTAGGTTTTATAAAATCTAAAATAGAACCTTTGAACTCTCATCACTTCTGAAATTCATCACTGTGATGCCTGCCGAGTTTCGAGTCTATTTTCAATTGGCCGTACTATTTCTATGGGGGAACAAAAGGAAGGCACTTCTCCAGGATAATGGCTCTAAAAGTAACATTTTTATATGTGCCCCAACAACATTAATAATATATACCACTTATTTTGTGTGCTTCATAGTTCATAAAAAGGATTCCTCTGCCTATCTTACATAATGGTCACATAATTATTCCCAGTCTTTTATTCATTCAACATTTACTATATGCTACTATAAACCAGGTTTGGGGTTAAGTGCTGAATGTGAAGTTATGCAATTCCATGATTTAGGGGCGATGACAACTGATAAGTAAGTTCCATAGATTTTAAGTGGCAGGTCCCAAATTTTACAAGGAATAAATGGTAAAACTGAGAGAAGCAAATAAAAGCCATTATCAGCAAAAGGATCCTATAAATACTCCCTTCCACTATCCTCAGTTTGTGAGAACTACCTCACACATGACTTTTTCGTTTCAGGAGATACCTGGTGGGTGACTTCTACATATTTGATATCCAATTATCATGCCTAGGAAATACATGCCGTTCAGTGCTAAATATTTACTTCTTTGATTATGATTATTTTTAAGTAAAAATGAACATATTACCAAACTGCAATTACTTAGAGTATGTCCAAGAAGTATTTGCAGTGATCTGCAACCAACAGGGAAACGTTTTCCAGTGCCTACTTCAACTAAGAAAGCCTTTACAGACTTATTAAACATTAAATGCATTATCAAAAGGGATGCCTGGGTGGCTCAGTCGGTTAAGCATCTGAATTCGGCTCAGGTCATGATCCCAGGGTCCTGGAATTGAGCCCTGCTTGGAGCCCTGCTTGGAGCCCTGCACGGGATCTGTGCTCAGCGGGGAGTCTGCTTGTCCTTCTGCTCCCCTCACCCCACCCACTGGTGCACACTCTCTCTCAATTTCTCAAATAAATAAATACAATCTTTAAAAAAAATAAATGCAGGGGCACCTGGGTGGCTCAGTAGGTTAAGCCTCTGCCTTGGGCCCAGGTCATGATCTCAGGGTCCTGGGATCAAGCCCCACATCAGGCTCTTTGCTCAGCAGAGTGCCTACTTCCCCCTCTCTCTATGCCTGCCTCTCTGCCTACTTGTGATCTCTTTCTCTTTCTGTGTCAAATAAATAAATAAAATATTTTTTAAAAAATAAATGCATTATCAAGAAATTCAGAGACTTTATGTAGCAACATTTTAAAAACTTGACAGATGTAATTGCTGCCTAACTGGATTAAAAGGCAGTCTTGGTGTGTTGAGCGGAGATGATGTGCTCTGCCATTGTTAAGCCATAGGACAGTTTCCAGGGTGTCTTCTGCATAAGCAAAAGCAAAACAAGCAAGCTTACAAAAATTGTGTGTGTGTGTGCATGTGCCTCTGTGTATATAATCTGCTCTGTTCCAGGAACTAGATTGTGATTTTGGAATATAAAGGTGAATGATGCAGAAATCCTACTCTCAAGATGCCCTAGAATTAGCAGAGAAAGACAGGTAAACATGAGTGAGCTGAAGTGTCTTACACATGCCAAATTAGAGGTCTGTTTGGTGAATGCATAAAGGAAGAGATTGATTTATTACTTGTTTAATGCCTGCTTTGACATCAGAATGAATTCTTTTAAGAACTAGAACTGTGTCCATTTTATTCCCACTTAAATCTTTCATGGATTGCACAAGACCTGGTATATAGCACTATGTTTCAAGTTAATTTTGAATGAATTTCAGGCAAAGGTGAAGGAATAAATTGAATGAATGTATTAAGCAATTAATTAATGGTGAGTTTTCTCTATGAGAACTTGAGGCATGGGAAAAGAGGTCAGGAAGGATTCTTTGAAAGTGATTAAGTGGGAAGAGAGGGAAGACCATTCAGACAGAAGGGGCAGTATAAGCAAATCTGGAAATATGGGAAAGGTCTCGGCCTTTTTTGAAGCAATCCTGTGAGTGGAAATGGAAATGTGTTTATTTAGGTCACGAAGTTAGATGATGTTTTGTGCTAGAGAGCTTGGGCTTTATCGATAGGCAGACATATGGGGAATGGACATGATAAAGATTGCATTTTAGAAAGATCTATAAGCAGTTCATATAAGGTACTTTTAATGTTCAGTCCCAATAGAAGAATTGGTACCATCTAAGAAAAATTAATTTGGACAGTTACCCCCACCTTCCCCTGGGGTAGTCTCATCCCAAAGAGTTTTATCCCTTTGTTTCCTTAAGAAGAACAAATGGATATTCTACTTTAGAACCATCTGTATGCATTGTTTTTGTCCTAACTTCTCCAGAGGAGAGGCTGCCACATTCTGTATTCATTTTTTATGACACTTTAGCCTGACTTATCCATAGATGTTTACAACATGCGTGGTCCTTAATGCCTTTTTGAAAAGCTCAGTTTCTTGTATCTGGATTATATTTGTTTAATATTGATTAGTAAGTGATTCAGCCTACATGAAAGCACTCCGAAAATTATCACAATTTCAGTGCCTCACCTGACTCCTTAGAAAAAGCTCAGTCCCAAGCCATTTCCGCTGTAAATCCTTCACCTGCTGAAGGTGAGGTTTTCATCCCAGCTGATGCCTCTAGCCTTGTTAACTGATACCTACGGTGTAACATACAGCTTTCACTTTGAAACTGGATTATATTTATTTCTGCTAACGCAGTTCATTGCATTTGGGAATTCTCTCTGTCTCTAGCACAGGAAATATATGCTTAGGAACAGCATGTGGGAAATTGAGATATGTTTTCTTGACCTGAATTTGAGTTCAGTTTGGGGGCACATAAGTGTTTCCTTCCTTGGTGGGGGATCGTAAGTGGATACTGGGAAGAATCCTGATGTTTTTCATTATCAGATTCCTTGCTACCTTTTTCCTTCCATTTGTTTTTTTTCCTAGGGCAGTTGACCTGAGATCCACACGAAACTGGAATTACACCTGGGATTAAGACTTGGAATTCTTTCTTGTGTGTGTGCATGTGTGTGTGTGTTTCTTTTTCCAGTAGGCTGGCTGGTTATATTTAAACATGGAAATGATGAGACTCTATGCTCTCTTAAAAGAGGAAAAGGTTATGTCCTCACTCTTCAGTCTTCTAAAATTTTATTACTGTAAGGAATTTTGAGAAGTTATTTTGTCTATCTGTCTGCATTTATTTAATAATTTGATCAACAGAAAATGAAATGTGCATGATCCTCAGACTCTTTGTGAGGCCACTGGGGTGGATGCTCAGCAAAGGTGAATAGACTGAGCTCCTGACTTCAATCAAATTAAATTCTCATAATAGTAGAAAGAACATGGAAATGCATTATGGAAATTTAATGAGATTTAGCTGGTCCCCTATTGATGGACATTTACAAATTATGGTGCATGATAATTATGTTACAATACCGAGCAACATTTCAGAAGGGTGATATGTACTAATATGGAAAGCTCTTCATGCATAATTAAGGTACACAAACAACAAAACCAACATGCTGAGCAATAGTGCCCCCTTTGGAACTGAAAAACAAAACAAAACAAAACAAACAGAAAAACCCAGAACGAGTGGATTAGTAGATATATATTTATGTACTTTCCTGGAAAGAACTATTAAAAAAAAAATAAAAAGGAGTGGGGGAATTAAGAAGAGGTCTTGTGCTTTTTAAGATTTTTAACCTTTGTATAGTTTGAATTTACTACTTTATAATGTTTCTTCTGTTAATGTGTTTATTCATTTTTAGTACCAAAGGGGTGTCTGTACTTTGAAATTATAGTTATATCTTTTTCTTCTTTGTACCTCTTTCTAAAAGTGCATTGTTACACTGAGTGTATAATAATATTGCATACAGTATGCAAAGAGTTCTATCAGAGTCAAGTACAATGCCACGGAAATATGGAAATATAATGCAAGATCAGATATGGCCCTCTTGGTCAATAAATAAGATTCTTTTGTTTCTTTATCTTGGAAACCTTTCCCTTAATGGCTTGTCCTCCAACTACAGGAGGGTCCCCAACTGGAATTTGGGTATGTAAGTCCATTGTAGGTAAGCAAGTTGATGCTTTTTTGGAAGTGATGATACATTCTACTTTCTTGGCATCAAAACACTGTGTTCATTCAGCATAGATAATGTTTTAGTCATATTCCTTATAAAATGAACCAAATTTAACCTTTAGATATATACTCTGTGTCCCATCTACATGAAACATTAACTTTCTCATCTAATTTATTCCCCTTATGGGGCTTGGTCTTTCTTCTAAAAATAATCTCTTCCTATATGAGAAGAATTATCAGAGAATTGTTACAAACACAGAAAAAGACAGTGTTTTAATACATAAAACAGAGAGGTGAACTTGAGATAATTACTTAGGCCATAATATAACTTAACAAAAAATGATTTTCTCTGTCGTATGTCTAGGCAAACAGCTATTCTCTGCTTTTATTATCACTGTGGGGCATTTTCCTCTTCTGTAAGGTTGTTCTGCCTTGTAGAGAATTATATTTGAAACTAGTGTAAGCACTAATCCATTACTGAGGGATAAAATTGGGAATGAACCTGCAAATCACACTTCATTTAAGTTTTATTAACATTTTATTTATTTCTACCTTTTTGGTTTATATTTCTTTGCTCATTTTGGCCTAAATAATAGGAATAAAGATGTGTCTGACACTTGTAAATATAACCCATGTGATTTGTTTTTTTCTGTTAAAACAAACAGCTATGAGGATGGCAGTGTAAATCATCTTAGGAGAACCTATTTGTTACTTAGCATTCAGTTGTAACTGTAGCCTATGGGTAGAGAACCACTGTAATCATATTTTAATGAATATTCAGTCTTTTTGTTCCATCCCCAAATTATGAAGTCAGTCATAAGAACTGCTTGAAATTCATTTCCTTTTACCTCCGATGGTAAGGAAGATAGAAAATAAGCAGTCAGAGAATGTTTGATTAGAAATCCAGAGAACATGATTCTGGGTGTGACTTTGGCACCAGCTACCACAAATTAGCTAACAATTCATTAAATTTTTATTTTCCTTATTGGCAAAATAAAAGGTTTGAATTAAATAAATTTTAAGATCAGATAACAGAGGCAATATGCCTTCCAGTCTATTGCAACTAAGAATTATCCTAATAACTGCAATTAACTTATTATAGTCCACAAAACGTAATTAAATGGTAAACAAGATGCTGGAAGTCAAAAGGAAATGTAACCAAATAGCCCACTTTCTCATATGTAAAAGGCTTTCTAAATCCAAAATATAATAATACTGTGCTATAAGCTTAAAGTAATGTTTGCCATGTAAATTGTAGTTTAAATTTGGGACTTGCTTGCTCTACGTTTAGAAAAATGATTGAGATAGAGGTATATAAATATGTAGAGTTAGAAATTCATACATACATTATATGCATACAAAGTCGATCATGCATAGGGCATATGTGGGAGAGAGAAAGTAATAAATCTTTTGCAGACAAATCAGAGGACACTGTGAAACTTTCCTGGATATAACAAGAAGTATTTTGGAATTAGTCATGAAAATTAAGGACATGCCTTTTGACACAGAATTATTTATTTATTTACTTAGTTGAGAGAGAGAGAGAAAGAGAGAGAGATTGAACATGCTTGCACATGGAGGGGCAGAGGGAGAAGGAGAGAATGAATCTTAAACTCCAGCTCGAACCTGGCATGGGGCTCAGTTTCATGACCCTGAGATCATGACCTGAGCTGAAATCAAGAGTCAGATGCTTAACCAACTGAGCCACCCAGGCGCCTAACACAGAGTTATTTAGAAAGACACAGCTATCATTTTTACATCATTGTTCTTTATTCCAAATCATTATAGACTAATGATGCTTTTTGCATCTGAGAGAAAATGAGGGTTGTTGGTCAGGTATAAGACAGCAGGAAGCTTAAGGATTGTGGGGAATTAAGGCAAATGCTGGAAGTTCTTATTTATTGTTAGAAAGCTACCAGTTTTCAGCTTAAGGTCTCTATGACCTCAGGTGTTCTAAAAGTATTTCAACTAAATCCTGTCATTATGTCCACCTCATTGATTCACATTTCATTTGCTAAACATTTAATAAAAGCCCGTTTTTAGCTAGACTAGATAACACTTGGTATTAGTCCTTCATGTGCTCATTCACTATCTAGCAGTTGGCATGGGGGGAGTCATGCCTGTGACATGTGATTTTCTAAAACTCTATGGTAGTAAATGTGATTTCTGAGCTAGAGGACATTCTGTGTCTATAGTGCTAGAGAATGACATCTATTTTATGCTTTTAAATTACCTATACATATTCCTATTATGGTATCCACTGAAAGCTGCTAGAAGTTTCCTTTTGCTTGTCTTTCTCCTCTTCTAGGCTGTGACTTCCCTCCCTGAGCAAGGATCCTGATGCGGGACTTGATCCAAGAACCCTGGAATCATGACCTGAGCCCAAGGCAGATTCTTAACCAACTGATTCCCCCCAGGCACCCCTTAGTATCATTTTTTAATTCTCTCGTATGAAACTGCTTTTTAATGTACAAGGCTCCCTGATTATCACAGGAATAGTTCCTTTTTTTAAAAATTGAAAACAGATCCATGTCACACATTTAATAGGAAAATAGTTTCTAGATTAAATTTTTATATTTTAACTTAGTGCTTAGAATTCTTTCTTTTTAATTCTTTTATCTCATTCTTTCACTCAGTCTCAGATTTTATAAGCTCACCTCCAATAAACTGCTTCTCTTGTCATTAGCTTATCTTTTCCACTCTGCTCCTCCCACCCTTCCCTTTTTGTTTCCTGAAATAAAATTTATTATCTCCCTGAGGTGAGGGATTTTTAAATTTAGTATTTAAACTAAGTTATGGTAAGAAGAGATATTTTAAAAGACTGTCACCGCAATCCAATATAAATACCTGAAGAATTTAAATAAGCTGAATGCTAAAAATTGAAAATGTTCACTTCACTAAGGGACAGCAGGAATTCTATTAATATTTAGAAGCTAAAAGGGTTATCTACTTGTAGAATATGATGTTAGTAAACATTCCTAGTGATTCATAAAACCAAAGGCATATTAAGTTTCTGTTCTTTGTGTTTTCTCAGTGAAACTCTTGGTTTCACTGATCTGTTCTTTTGGTTTTTTAGTCTCTGTATCATTTATTTCTACACTCATCTTTATTATTCCCTTCTTTCTATTGACTTTATGCTTTGTTTGCTCTATTTATAGCTCCTTTAGGTATAAAGTTAGGTTGTGTGAGATTTTTCTTGCTTCTTGAGGTAGGCCTGTATTGTGACATACTCCTGTCTTAGAATGAATTTTGCTGAGTCCCAAAGATCTTGGACCATTGTGTTTTCATCTTCATTTGTTTCCATGTATTTTTTTAAATTACCTCTTTTGGTGTTTTTGTTGGCCACTCATTGTTTAGCAGCACGTTAGTTAGCTTCCATGTATCCGTGTTCTTCTAGATTCTTTCTTGTGATTGATTTCGAGTTTCTAACTGTTGTGGCTAGAAAGGACGCATGATATGACTTCAGTCTTTTTGAATTTATTGAGACTTGTTTTGTGACCCAACGCATTATCCACTCTGGGGAATGTTTCATGTGCCCTCCACAACTAAAGCAGGCTTCCAAGATATCTTTAAGGGAAATTAGTGGAAAGAAAAGGCCATAATCAGGAATAAGACAATTATGAATGGAAAGAATTTTACAGGTAAATGCAAATATATAATAAAAGCAGTAGATTAATCACTTGTAAAACCAATATAGTGAAAATAAAAAAAACAGTAAAATCAATTATACCTACAAAAATCAGTTAAGGGATTCACAAAATAAAAGGATGCAAATTATGACATCATATACCTAAAACATGGGTGAGGGGAGTAAAAATTTAGTACTTTTAGTATGGGTTTAAACTTAAGTGACCATCAACTAAACAAGGCTACTATATGCATAAGATGTTATATATGAACCTCACAGTAGCCACGGCAAAAAACCTGTAAAGAGGTTTACAAAAAAAAAAGAGAAAGGAATCCAAGCACAACTTTCAAGAAAGCCATCAAACCACAAGGGAAGAGAAGAATACTTTAAGTTACAAATACAAATCAAAAAAATTTTACATTAATTGTGCTAGGTAAAATAAGTGGTGTTGTTTTGTTTGTTTAAAACAGCAAATCCTGTAAGCCATAAGGTTATCTTATTGGTTCATGCATTGGATGTTTCATGTTTAATACAGTTTGGAACGCTAGAAATATTGCACTAAGCAAGCAAACAGTAATTACTCCTTCATAATTACCATGCAACTTTATCACCATGCATTGTTATAATTATATTTTAATTACTCTTCATTTTCATGATAGACCATAATGTCTTCTAGCACATTACAATCTGTGGCTTATAACTGCATCTCACTTCCACAAAGGCCTCTTCTTCATTTAGTTTGTATTTTAACTACTGTGAAAAGAGACTAGACAAAATTAATTGATAGCATAATACTGCAATAAGAAAATTGTGGACAATATAATATTTGTGTGCTACTGAAATTTTCTCATTATTCAGAGGATTCATGTTGAACATCTAAGATCTATTCCTACTTCCTCTGTTAAAGAGGCAGTCACAATCAAATCAGTGTTTCTCCAACTGATGTGTGCAGAGGAATCACCTAGGGGTCTGGTTTAAATGCAGTGTTTGATTGGGTAGGTCTGGGAAAGGGTCCAGATTCTGCATTTCTAACATGTTCCCAAGTGCTCCTGAGTATGGAGCCCATTGATGCCGGTCCTTGGACCACACTTTGAGTAGCATCACTTTCAAGTATTATTTATTATTCCTTCGCACCTATGCGCAAAATGCTGTTAACAATATGCACACACACATGTGCCCACATGCACATATGCATATATATAAACTTCATTCTTTGTTACAATCACTTTCAAACTCAAGCGTGGACATTAATTGCTACTGTTGAAAGACTTAACACAACAGAAACAGCATTCAACCTAGGAAAGTCAGCCAAGTAAGCACTAGGTAATTCCTCTTTGAAATGAGATGAAGTAGAGTTAAGGAAGGCTTCCCAAAGAACATGGATATGAGCTGCATTCTGAAGGCTGATTAGTAGTTTGCCAGATGGAGGTTGTGTATGGGGGAGATGGAGGTTGTGTATGGGTGAGAAGGAGGAGGGAAAGCTGGGAAGGGAAATTCCAGGCATGAGAAAAGGCATTTAGAGGTGAGGGGACTTTAGGCCACAGGAGTGGGAGGAGTCTGGCTAAAGATGAGATCAAGGGAACAGATTCTTCTCTTCTAATGTCAGGGCTTGGATTTTATCTTGTAGGTATTTAGAAGTCACATGAGAACTAGAAGATTATATAAATCTTAATTCATCTAATTCACAGTTTGCTCTTAAATTCTCAATGAAATCCACTTCCAAACTCCCCAGGAAACTAACAATCATAATCGCATGCCTAAATTCAAGGACAATATTATAGATATTCCATCCTTTTTTAATGACACATTTAAAAATGTGTTTCTGAGAATGTATTTCTTTTACTTCATTTAATAAAAATTTTGTGGCCCTGCTTTCCCATCATAATCATCTTCAAATCAATAAAGTGACAGCAGATATTTTGACATAGCAATGTCAATAAATATAAATAGGTCATTACCAACATCCGTAGTCTAACAGCTTATGAAGATCTTTGAATACCAGGGTGGCTAAGATTTGAGACCTCTAAGACACTGTAAAACACAACTCACAAAGGCATCTCAGTTGAAAGTTAAGAAAGGCCTTCCCTATGACTTTTTAAGTTTCCCTTAGTATTAAAAATATTGCTTTAAAAGTTCTCTTTTTCAATAATGAAAAATTCAAGGTAGGTTTACAACCCATAATCTCATAGTCTATGTATAATTGATCCTTGGCAAGCTAAAATATTGTGATTTGGTAATATTTGTTTCAAAGAGGCTTCTATAAAATTTCTCTGTGCCAGTAGGTAGAAGAAATCCTAAAGTTAATAATTCATTCAAAGCCTTTCTTTTCTTGTCAATGCTGTCCCCCTGATTCCATAGTTCCCAAGAGTTCACCAAGAAAATCTTTAAATGTGTGTGTGTGTGTGTCTGTGTGTGTATACAGGTCAAAGAGACACATTTTGGGGTGGTGAATAAAATACAGATTTGCTGGATTTAAACAGCCAATAGATCTCTAGCAATTAAGTAAGAAAAAATAGTAGTAAGAATAATTTTTTGAAAACACAGCAGAAAAAGGAACGGGGAGCATTCAGGGTAGGCAATGGAGTGTTAAGATACATAAGAGAACATGACTTGTATCCTACTCAGGATATTAGAAGTCGAACTTTGGTGAGGATTCAGGAGGGGAACGTGGCCGGATGGTCCAATGACAAACTGCAGTCAGCAAGAACCATCTTGGAAATGCAGATCCTCTCAATGAGCAAATCTTTTCTCAGTTGCAAGTTCTGTGGCCAAACCAGCCATGGAGTTAGAGTGGGACAGAGTGAAGGAACAATAAGCCCAGTTGAATAAACACTCTGAACTCTGACTCTGCCAAGTAACTAGGTTTTCAGCTGATGCATGGGCAGTGGCCAATAAAGATGCTAAGCAATAGTGATAGTTGTAGCTAATGTGGATTTAATAATCATTTATGTAATATACACTGTTTTAAACCCATTTCACACATGAATTTATTTAATCCTCACAACAGCTGTCTGAGGTAGGTGATGTTATTATCCTCAACTCATACATGAGAAAAATGAGTCACACGAATATTAAAAAAATTTAAAAGGTGTCTGGTGTCTTGTAGGTAGTAAGTCAGGGAGCCAGGGAGCAGACTGCTAGACACCGAAATGCACCCAAAGTGTCAGAGCCTGTAGAAACAAGAATGACCTCAAGCAAAGTCATGATCATATCCTAGACTATTAGAATCAGTATAATATGTTCTCTAAAAGAATCTGTTTTAGGAGACAATAAAGAGAATCCTGCCTCAGATAGTAGAAAGTATGACTCATGAAAGTTATTATCCCAAGAAACATAAAAGGTAGAATCTACAATTTTTTAACAGTAGGAAATTTAAGGTATTTCTAGATTTATTTGCCTTTCATGAGAAATTTTTACTATTGCCACTTATAAACTCACATGTCGGCATGACCATCCCATTCGAATGAGTGAATATACCTTGAATTTTTAAAATATCCAGAGAGAAAATATCCTATAGTGAGGAATGATGATGTATGTATAATGATATATATGATATATATATATATATATCAGATATATATATATATATATATAAAATCCTTCCTCACTATAGGTACATATTTATATATGCTTTTGGAGTCTCACAGGAAGTTTTCTTTAGCATAGAGTTTCAGGATCCTTGATTGCATTTATCCTTTCAGTTCTTCATCTGGAGAAAGAATTTAGACTACTTCACTGTGATGGCAGCTACTGTCTGCAGACATTTCATGATTCAGCCTTTCCTTTGTGTGATTTCTTTGGCTTCACCAAAGTCACTGAAGTTGGAGGCTCCCAAAAGCAGACAGTTGGGAAGCACTTGTGCTCCGTGAGGAATGACATTGGTTGAGTTATGTGCCAGGATGAGTTACATATTCCCACATGCCTTCTCCATAGGGAGGCAAGACATTTTATTTTTCATTCCACCTAGCCAATTCTGACCTTCTGTCTGTTTGAGTCAGTATTTCCTTCAATATTGGTCAATAGAATTCTGCTGCTAATGAAGAATAAACTAAAGGGATTGAGTAAATACAACTGCCACTTAAAGCTAAATGATTTCAAGTATTTATTTGTAGATACCCACTTATTTCTTTTTCCACTGTTGATTTTGGAGACAATTGAAAGTCTCATGAATTCCATAATCTTTTTTTTTTTCCTTTTGCCTTATCCAGGTTAGTGAACATAAGCAACCTTACTGGAGTGGAAATGGGGAAGAATAGGTGTTGGGGAAAACAATAGCAGTTAACTATTAAGATTGTAATATTACATGTCAATTGCAAAATTTTTAGTGATATGAAACAATGAAGATTTATTTAGTTTACATATTTGTAGGACCATCTTTATTGACCTCACCTGGTCTGTGGTCAACTGCATGTTTATCTGTTTATCTGTGTATCTCTGATGATTTTAGTTGAACTCACTCACATGTCAGGGTTGTAGTCATTGGATGATCTCTTTTGGCCTTGGCTCTGATAGTAGGGATGACTCGTCTACAGTTGTATCTCATCCTTCTGTAGGCCAGGCTGAGTATATTCATGCAGCTGTGCAGAGAAGCAAAACTCAATGCTTAAAAACACTTCAGTGTTCTGCTTGTGCCTAATATGCTAACATTTCATTGGCTAGAGCAGTTCACATGGGAACAGACCAAGATTCAGAGAACTCAACAATACTACATGGCAAAAGGCAAAGATAGAAGGAGGGATAAAGAATTAAAATAATTTTCCATCTACCTTTTTAAGTTCTTGGCTAGGACCCCCCTTCCCCCCCATAAAGACATTAACAGGAGAAAAAAAACAAACAGAAGTTTAATAACATATATGCCTCTTGTATGGAGATACCCAGGAAAACTTAGTAACTCCCTGAAATAGCCTGAGTCACCATCTTAAATACTGCCTTCAGCTGAAGACAAAGGTGTTGGGGAGGGAGCAGGGAGGCCAGTTAGAGGAGATTACCAGAAAAAGCACAGTATACAAGAGTAAGGTTGTTGCATAGATTTAAGTCCTGTTTTCTTTACTGATAGGTAAGAATTTCTTGAGATTTAGAGTATTCTTTTCTTCCAGATACAAAGAGGGAGATACTGTTACAAATAGAGATTTCCTTTTTTTTTTTTCATCTTTAAATTTACACAGCTGAATTTTGCTTTTTTTTTTTTTTTTTACTTTATTTAAGCTTTATTTAAACATATGATGTAACCTTATAAGTGTAAATGTCTCTTACAAAAGGGTAACTTGTGGTCAGTTTTCAGAGCTTTTCCTCTATCTGGTGTTTCCTAAAAATAATCAGCCTAAATTAATCCTTATACCAAAGAGTCATATTTTTGAGGGGTATGTTTTGTTCCTCTCCAACCAGGACCAGTTTGCCCCCCAGTCCAGGATTCTTTTCTTAGAGCCATATCCTTTGACTGTATTTTATCGTGTGGGCTCATTTGATATTCAAATAATTGTTCTCCCTGGGATGCTGACTAGATTTCACTGGGAAATTGGAGAGAAAATGGTTCAGTAGACAATCAAGTTCTAGCCGTTTCGAAATTGCAGAGGTTAATGAGAAAAAAAAACTGATTTGGTTGTAATTAGCAAAATGGCTCCCTTTTTAGAAGGTAGCTCCTAAGGATCTCTTTCCAAAATAGAATCCTACAGTTTCTACTGTGAAAACATAGTTACTCTGAGGGGGAAATATTTATCTACACACCAATACTGGTTATGAATATGTTTCTAATACGAAAAAGCAAAATTCAATGAGTACTTTTTAAAGATCTTATTGGCTTTATTCAAGGATTTGTGAGTTAGGCAGCCTCTCCTCAAGCAGGCAGAGAGGAGCTCTGAGAACCTGTGCAGATGGGAGGCTTCTACAGTAGAAGGGAATGGGAATAAGAAAGTCATAGTGGCAGAAAATTGGATTGGTTGTGGCAAAGTCACTTTTCTTTAGGGATGGCAGGGGTCTATCAGGTAAATTACCTCACTAATGCTGATCTGTGACTCCTGATTGATTGATTCAAACTTCCATTTCTGGGAGAGCCAAAACTATAATTAAGTTAGGTATCGGTTTGGTGACATGGAGCTTAGCATAAGTGACTCCATTTTGGACCCATTGTCTGGTTTTTAGCATTGATATAACTGGAAGGAGTCAACATTCCCCTCTTTTAAGGCAAGTTCACATTCTGCTTCAACTGATTTTTTTTTTTCAAAATATTTTTTGTATTCTTTTATGGTCTGCCAGTACTTTTTTGAAGCCCAGTTAGATAGAATAGCAGCCAACATAATTGAGACTAAAAGGGGGCCAACTATCTCTCCAGAAACAAGAAAACTTCAAAAGATAGGCAGTACAAAGCACTACTGTGACTCAAAAATCACTTGTTTTTTGGGGTATTTGCTAATATAGAATCGGTTTCTTATCTTCCCAGCCCCTAGTGAGCCTTTACTGTGCAAATTCGCTGATGGAGGACAAAAGAAGCGACAGAATCAAAGCAAATACACCCAGAATGGAAGGCCTTGGCCCAGGGAAGGAGAGGTGAGTCCTTACTGACTTTTGCTCAGAAACATAGAAGTGGACATCCCTCAGAAGGGTGGCAAGAAAGACATTCGGGACCCCGATGAAATCAAGTCCTATAGAAAATTACATGGTTTTGAAGGGGACAAATGAGTAGGCCTATGTTAATATGCTCAAGATAAAATGACTTGAGGAGGAGTGTAGGACTTCAAAATTGACCTCAGTTCTGTACTATAATAAATCATCTGTCTTTAACCAAATATTAACCCAGTATACACTCACTGAAAGAATTATCCACAAAGAATTGATCCTTAGTTGTGGGTAGCTATATTTTCAGTGAAAGCAGTAGTGAGAGTTAATGTTTGGGTTTGGGAAAAAACACAAATTTAGATTTATTTTATTCTACCATTGAGATAGTCTACTTGATCATATATGTGTATGTATGCATTTTCCCATTTGTTCATAAATGTGTTGATGTGTATTCTGTATATGTATATATCAATATAAAACATGACATTTTCTGTTGGTCAAGAAGGAGGGAAAAAAGTTCTTATACACAGGACTTTGTTTTTCACAATTAAAAAAAAAGCATTGAGCAGTTAATTATCCATTTACATTCTTAATACAAAAAAGTAGAAAAGCAAGCTTATGCATCCAATGACACTTGGGAATGATTTCCTTTTGGTTATTTTTGTTGTAAGAAGACAAGGAAAAGGTATCTGGGTTTCTAAGAGGTCTTTTTATTCTTTGTGGAATGGAATAGAGTTGCTTGAATGACTTGAATAAATGCTATTTTGTACCAAAGCCATAATTTCAACAGAAGAGCTTTATTTCATATTTCTATTCAAAGCACCTACTTCATCCATTTCTCATTTAAGAGGCATCCCACTTGATGCAGCATTCACAGTTGTAAGGAAGGAAGAGGGTGGGGTTTTTCTCTCCAAAACCTTTAGCCATTTTCTAGTTTCTAACACTGTTGTCTGTTTTGAGTATTTCCATGCAGGTCTCAAAACCTCTCTTAAAGTGTATAGTTATGTTCAAGTATTGTATAATCTATAACTCATTATTTTAAGACATGAAGAAGAGAATCACCACTGAACACTTGAAACTAATGGAAAAGGAGTGTTTGGATGCTTCAACTATAGAAAGACTATCTGTGTTATGTTCAAAAAAGGAAGGGGAAATGGAATGACCCCTGTGTTTTAGGTAGAGGTTAGTGATCAGCAATTAGCCCCATTGCCTCCAAAAGACAGCTGATTTCTGATAGCACTCATTATGACATCCTTCCCATACCAAATATCTGTGGTCTAGAAAGACTCATTTGATCTCTTAAAACGCTATTGGGTCAAATGCTCACTGGTGAGAGAGATTTCTGGATCATAAACCATCACCAAGAAGCCTTGACAGTCAGTTGGATGACTTGACAGTGATAACCAAAACCCCAGTTCCTGTCCCCATAAGAACTTGAATTATCATATCCACAAAAGAGATGCCAGCTTCAACAAGACAGTGCACTTGATTCTACATTTCTTAGAAACCAAACCAATAAACATGAGAAATGTAGACAGAGCTGCCACTTAACTACCTCATACAAATCTAAGGCTTTAGGCTGATGTCATGGTAAAGACCATGTGTACTATTGCCATGGAAGCATTGTGGAGTCAAGTTTAACCCCCAGAGCATCTTGTAGGTTAAATATAGGTTTTAAATATATATTCCTAGTCTCTGTTTTCAAAAGTTTCTGTTTAAGAGTTCTACATTTTCTTATTGAACTGTGAAAATCAAGGGACTTTCATAAATTTATCTGTGACCCATAAAAGTGTATTCCAAGTGTGTAGACACATTCAGAGGAAAGAAATTAGGAAAATAAGTAGCATGCACTAAACATATGCTTGTCAGATAGCTTGATTTTGAGATAAGCATGTTAAGTTTTACATCTTGATTATGGTCTTAAGTGTAGACACTCTGAATGTTGCATAACTTTGTGTGTCCATCATAATATATATTTTTGCTTCTATTTCCCCTTGCTTTGTGCTTGCTAGAATAAATTATGTCAGCAGGGTTGATAAAGTATGGCATAATGCAAATTATTCCTATGTAAGCAATATTTAATTAACTTTTATATACCAGGAAATTCTAATTACTGTATTTCATTGTTTATAAAACACATGTTTTCATTGTTGTTTTTTGACATTTTAACACTTCTGAAATTGGTTCTCCTCTTATAAACAATGGCATTATTACAAGACAATTTGCATTTGCTCCTATTAATCACCTGGGGGCACTACCTACATTCTCTGTTTAAGGTCTTTGACCACACTGCCTGAATGAATTGAAACACTAACCAAAGCAAGGACTATAGGTCAGATTCTTAGGAGAGATTTTCTTTGTGCCCTTCCTTCACCCAGTATTAAGACTGAGACATGGATATTACCTTGAAGTCCATTTCTGATGGATGGTCTTGTTTACCATTTTCTTTGTAGCCCTTTGGCATCCCAACTTTATAAGATCATTTGGGGTGTTTTTTACTTGTTTGCTTGCTTGTTGGTTTTCATTTTGTTTTCTTTTTTGCTTTTTGTTTTTTTTTTTTTGTTTTTGTTTTTGTTTTGTTGTTGTTATAAAAAGTAATGGTAAACTTTTCAATCGCTGTTGCCTCAGACAGAATGTAAGATGATAATTTCTATTCTGATGCTTCAGTATTTGGGATAATACTACAAAATAAGGCTCATGATTTCTCTACCTCTGTCATGAAAGTCAGGTAAAAAAAAAAAAAAAAGGTAGCGTGAAAAGTATTTCTCCTGAAACGTTTAAGCATCTTAGAAGTACCTACACATGACAATTGATAAGCTAATTAAAATTTTAATTTATTATGTAAAGCTATCTTCTTCTGAGTGTCATTTTGATAGCAGTTCTTTTAACATGGTTAATGCAATGTACTTCTTTACCAAAAAAAAAAAAAAAAAATTCAGTACTGAAAACTTTATACACATAAATTAGTGTAAATTAGCAAGGTTCTGAAATACAAATATATGCTGCTGGACATATTTTTGCATAAGTGAAATACACAGGGATATTTTAAAGTCATTAACTAATCCCTCAAATGACAACCAAAACTCTAAGCAGAACAATCAGGGATTGGGGTTGTTAGGCCTCTCTTTCCCAGTGCTCTACAGTTCTCATCATTTTATTTCTTGATGTAGCAATATACAAACTCTTTGGTCTCTGTATCTTTTTATCTTCTTAGTTCATCAAAAAACAATAAAGCCATCCCATGTTAACAAAAATATTATATTTTTATGGAAAATATTGTATTTTCCAAAGATAATTTTTTGATAATAGCACTTTTTACATTTTTGCAAATCACTTGAATGTCTGACTTAATAAAAGATGACCAGATCTGCATATCTGCATTAGCGTTCCACCTGATGCAATATTCTGTTTGGTTTAATCATATGAAGAAAATCTAACTCCACATAAACATGCCATTGGAAAAGGGAGGACCTCTGGATCTCCTAAAAATATCTTAGGAACCATCAGGTTTCCTTAGACCACACTTTGATAACCACAGTCCTAGAGATGCTTGAGCCAAGCATAGGGCTCATATTCAACTTCCATATACCAGAAAAGCCACTCTGCTTGTTAAAATAGTAAAACATACTCCTTTCATTATGTAAATAACTGCTGAGACTAGTCCATTAGTGTGACCCCTCCACTCCTCCCATTATGATGCCTCCTGTAGGACCTCTTATGATCTCACAAGAATGGAGTGCTGGCTGGCACACCAGGAGTTTCCCAGGATCCTACTCCAGCATTTACATTTGATTGGCCAGTGCTTCTGCCATAATGGTGATGCAGTGTTTTAATGTCACCCTTAGCTCAGAAATGGTTTCACTTTATCATCACTATGACTTTCAAAAAATGCTGTGGCTAGATACCCTATTACAGCTGAGCCCATATTTTTTACTTCAGGCAGAATGTTTCCCAAATTGATCTTGTTAGTGCTCTCCCAAATGACTGGTCTGGAATCGGGAATAGAATCTGGAATCAGGAATCAAAAATATATCAGGAATCACAGGAACAAAAGACACGGCATAAAGAACGCAGTTCGTGGTATTGTAATAGGGTTGTTGGTGACAGATTGGAGCTACATGTGTGGTGAGCATACAATAATGTATAGACGTGCCAAATCACTATGTTGTACACCTGAAACTAATACAACATTATGTGTCAACTCTACTTAAATAAAAAAAGTTTTAAAAAAGCAAATGAACAAATGTATGTAATTTCAATAACATATATAATTATATACACACACATAACATCAGGAACATGAAGAACTCCTGTTTCTTCTTCCTATATTTCCAAAGAATGTTTGGGATGACTACCAAAAAGCCACCAGATTTTTTGGTAAACAAATAATTTGCACAGCTGATCAAAAACGTTCAATTATGTTGTAAAGATAATGGCTTAAATCAAAAGATGGATGTTTCTACTACAGTGATCAGAGTTATTCAAACCTTGAAATTACTTTATGTTGACATTTGTTGTGACTAGTCTCTAGATTTCCTTCAGAATTTTCAAATATAAGTAAATGCTAAGTGTCAAATTATAGAAGATGGTGATATTTCACCAAGTTTTCATGCTGGGACATTATCCTTAAGTAGTACAAATATCATAAACACACTATTTTTCACTGGCTTCGAAACTCTAGTCTAGCCTTCGTAGATCTTCCCAAGCCCTATGGTGACTGAGTCAGTAAATGTCATTGATAACAATTGCTTTGAGAATTGTACTTCCAAGAAATAGTATTTTGGCTATGGACACAAACAAGAGACAAGGCAATTGAACAAGAAGTAGCTTGAGAAACAAGACAGAGGATCATAGGGGAAGGGAGGGGAAAATGAAACAAGATGAAACCAGAGAAGGAGACAAACCATAAGAGACCCTTAACCTCAGGAAACAAACCGAGGGTTGCTGGCAGGGGCTGAGGAGGGATGAGGTGGCTGGGTGATTGACATTGAGGAGGGTATGTGCTATGGTGAGAAAATAAATAAACAAACAAACAAGCAAACAAACAAATAAATATTTTTAAAAAAGAGGTAACGCAATAAAGTAGTCAAATGTCTAGTGAAGAAATGCCAAGATTTTATTATAAAAACTAAAAGCAATAAAATGGTGTTTCTTGCTTTTATCTATTTTACAGTTCTCTGCTAGAGTTAATTTCAAAACAATTAGCAACAATAAATATGTTCTATGTGTGATGCTCCGAAGATACTTTTCCTTACTGTGGAAATGAAACATTTAATGAGATTGTCTTCACAGTCTAGATATGGACATGAATAAAGGGAGCTAAAATAATATTGCTCACAATCAGCACTCAGGTTCCCAGGAATAGTTTACAAGGTTATGTTGGGGGAGAAAATGAAGTAAGCTTTTTTGGGGATGCATTCTAGGAATACTAAGGAATACTATTCCTGAAAGAGGAACAAGTTTTAGATAAAACATGATGATATATCTCAAAGACGTTTTGTCTGAGTGTATTTCTATTTGCAAACTTTGAGTACAGGGATATAGTGTATGCATTTCCTAATACCAGCAGGTACCATTCACACAAACCAGATGTAAATTGTGTTCCTTACAGTAGTGAAATCCTGTGACTCTGCCTGAATATGTTTGAAATCTTTTAAGAGGTGGAGTAAACTGAAGAATATACTTTAATTTCCTTAAATTAGGTCTCATTAAGACGCCCACAAAATCCAATTTTACTGAGCTAAGTTTATCAGTTTTATCACAGCCAACTAAAGGTATGGGATCTGTTATGACCCAGATTATCTATAACCCAGATAATATGTTGTTTATTTTCAGACTTGAAATCAACTCATTTTCAGTGATGGATGAAAATTTCCCCTGTGCTTTAAAGTTTTATAACTTGTCCATTCACAGCTACTATTAATAAAAATCCTCTCCAGTGCCAGTAAGTGAATGAAAGCCTGCAAAGATCAGGTGGGAGAATGGGATTTCTCATACTGTGACCAAGTCCATAGCCGAGAGCAGACAAAGTTGATAAACCTGATTCCAAACATCCAGCCTCCTCCTCATACTGCCTCAAGGTAGTAGGAGTAATTATTCGTTCTGGCTAAATCCATTTATGATTGAGACAAAGATGCCTTTTTAGATTTCTAAGTAGATAGATAGCCATCCTTAGTAACAAACTAGTTACATCCTATATTCCCACTCAAGATAAATGTTTCCTTTGAGGTCCATGTCTTAATTTTTGTTTGCTTTTGTTTTTATTTTTCTGAAAGAAAGTGAGTACACACAGAATTCATCATAATTCTGAATTCCAGCTGTGTGTCCATCACCATAATCACCACTACTCTTGTCAAAAAGCGTTTGCTCCTTCCATGACTGGTACTTTATGTTGTGTCTCCAGGACATAATGAGGTATAAGGAAGACCCCTTGCCCTGAACATATATTAGAACTGTACTGTTGGGGGCGCCTGGGTGGCTCAGTGGGTTAAGCCTCTGCCTTTGGCTCAGGTCATGATCTCAGGGTTCTGGGATCGAGCCCCGCATCTGGCTTTCTGCTCAGCAGGGAGCCTGCTTCCCCCCCCACCCCTCCGCCTGCCTGCCTCTCTGCCTACTTCTGATCTCTCTCCCTGTCAAATAAATAAAATCTTTAAAAAATTTAAAAATCTTTAAAATTTAAAGTTTAAAATTTAAAATCTAAAAAATTTAAAATCTTTAAAAAATAGTAATAAAATTTTAAAAAGAACTGTACTGCCTTATGTTTCCTATTTGTTTTCTCACTTTCTCAATATATGACTCCTTTTTGTAGAAATGATCTTTTAAAGAGAAGAATTCTGTTAGAAATAGATTCTTAAAATAGAAGGAGCAGTTTAAACAAAAAGCATTCAGTCAGTCAATGAGCACTTACTGAGTGTACCCTATGTGAGAGGACACATAGGACTGGACATAATGGACATGACATAAACATACAGACAGATTCCCCCATCTCTTTGGAACCTAAAATGGCAAAGATCTTCTCTGCCTGTAAAGTACGAAATTAAACGTTGGGTAGATTATAATTTAGTACCACGGAAGTACAATCACTGACTATAACTAGCTCTATACCCCTACACTACAGTGAAAGAAAACCAAAGCCAAAATAAAAATATAAAAAAAAGTAGCAGCCACAAGACTGTCAGTGCACACTTGTCTTGTTACTATTAACTGTTTGATTGATTATGTGTTTGCTTTTCGGTGTAGGTAACTGAGAAACTGACTTATATGCATTTACAAACCAGAAAAATCACCCCAGAGTTGAAAAGTTCCACCTCGTTACTTGTCCAGTAGATGCCCATATACCCCTGGGTACGGAATGGCACAGAGAGAATAATATTTAGAGAAGCAACTGGAGCTTGGGTGTGATATAGTAAATCTTGCGTCCTTCTCTCTAATGCACCTAGTGAGAATAATAATTCTTTCTGAATTTTAAAGATTCATGTGTGTCAACATCTGTGATGTGCTCAGTATTCTTTGTTATTCTTCATATTTTACCAGACAGTCTACTTTTGTGGTTAGGGAGCACGCTTGAGCATTTCAACCACAAAGCCACCCCTTTGAGCTGGATGACAAAACTTGGACGAGTTTTTCAGTTTCCTCATCAGTAGAATGAGCATAGTTAAAAGTGCATATTTAGTGATTGGAAGGGTTAAATGAAGTGGTGAGGGTAAAGCCCTGAGCACAGCTCCTGGAAAATTAGAATCACTCCAGTATTAGCTATTATTATCACTCTCATAATTATCATCAACACAACTCAGGGCTTTTTAACCCGAAAGCCAGCTTTTCTGTGTGTTTCTTATGACTCAAATGCTTAAGTCCTTGGTTTCCAATTTCATGTCATGTCTACTTCTTTTCCAAATGGGGATTATATTTAATTGATAGAACATTCCTTTGAAAGGAAATCTGCTACCACTATCATTTTTCCAGCTGTATTTTTGACTTATTTAATAAAATATATTATAAAACAAGTAGAAATTAATTTATTTTCCCTTTGACCCACATTTTATTAAGGTTTTTAAAAGATCACATTCCAAATCATCATCTGCATTCCAAACACTATTTAACACTGAAATGTTAGGTGGTGTTCATATTTCTAACCACCTTTCTCTTGAAGGTCATGTAATCATAAAAGCCAAGAGCTGCCAAGGTGAGAGGGACTTAGATGGAGAAAAAATAAAAAGAAAGAAAAGTAAAAGAAAACATGGACTATTGCTAGATACCAAGGAAAAAATTGGAGAACTGTTGAATTACATAGTTGGTGTTTTTAAAGAGAAGGAAAATGAATTATTAATCTACCTATTCTGGCACATAATGGCAATTAATTTGGGATATAGAAGATGCTTCTACATCTCTGTGGCCATGAAAAGTATTCCTTATGCACAAGGACTTTCTAGTATCCTTCAAAGCAATTATCTCTTACAAAGAAGTGTGCCAATGCCACAACTGGTGACCTACTGGATTTAACAAAGAATTGGGAAACAGGAATTTTCTTGTACATTTTATGGCTTCAGAGTGCTGAATGTCAATAATTGTTAACTTTCCGTATTCTAATCTATTTCAAGAGTATTATTACCAAATTCTTTTGTGAAAGGAATTTTTAAAATTCTTATAAATAGTAGAACTAATGCCATTTATAAAATTGCCTTTCATTTCCTGAAAGACTCGGTCGGACTCATGAAATTGTCATTTGAAAGAAGATACAGTTGAGGCACTCCTGGGTGGTTCCAATGCAGGTCATGATCTTAGGGTCATCAAAGTGAGCCCCTTGTTGGTCTCTGCACTGGGCATGAAGCCTGCTTAAGATGCTCTCTCTCCCTTTCCTCCTCCCCACAACTCCCCTTCCCCCAACTCCATCAAATAAATAAATAAATATTTTTTAAAAATACAGTTGACTACCTTTATTCATGGGTTCCATATCTGCAAATTTACCTACTTGCTAAAATTTATTTGTAACCCAGAATTAATACTCATGGTGTTTTCATGATCATTTGTGAAAAGCATTAAAAAGTTCGTGTCAGCTGGGGATTAAAGAGTACAGTTACTGTGATGAGAACTGAGTAAAGTATAAGATTATTGAATCACTAGATTGTACACCTGAAACTAATATAACACTGTGTGTTAACTCTACTGAAATTCAAATAATAGACTTAAAATAAAAAAGTCTGAGTCACCAAGCATGCACAGTCCCAGATGAAGTTGAACAAGAGATGTTCTGCCTTCTTGTGTCAACTCTTATCCTTTTAATAAGGGTGCTATTCTTGCTTTATTTAGGATCACATTTTTTGCATGTTTGTGTTTTTCGTTGGTGATTTCACTGTTTAAAAGGGCCCCCAAGTGTAGTGCTGAAGTAATGTTTAGTGTTTCTAAGTGCAGGAAATCTATGATGTGTTTAATGGAGACAATATGAAAAAGAAATGGAGATAAGCTTTGTTTAAGCATGACTTACAGTGCTGTTGGCTTTGAGTTCATTGTTGCTGAATCAAAAATATATATTTAATAAGGTGTCCTTAGACAAAAACACAACTAAAACAAGGTTGTATATTAATTAGTTGGTGAAAATGTTGTGACCAGAGGCTTGTAGGAAACTAATGCTGTATTTCCTCTAGAGACAATGAGTTGTATTCATAATTCAGTGTTTATGGTGACTTTATAGAATATAATTGCTGCTATAACAAGAATCAGTTGTATCTAATTTTATGATTATTGTTATTAAGTGAGAGCCAGTTACTGGTTAAGTTTATGTCTCTTCCACTGATGTAAAAAGCGGTGTGCATTAGTGTCAAAAGTAACTGTACCAATGCATGCAGCCAGCTGTCTTTATTTAATGGTCTTTATTTGAAGAATTTTGTTAGAGTCAGTTGTCATTTGTTATCGATAAAGACAATAGATTTGCTCCACTCAACCAAAAAGTGTAAAATTTTAAGGAATTTAGGAAAAGCTCTGAATCCTCTCTCAAAAGCTCTGATCCTATTTTCATGAATTTAATGAGTCCATGAGTGACCAGTGGCTTGTAATCACTCTGTAAAGATCACTAAACATTTGACCCAGTGTAAAGCTTCATATATCCTCCTTAGCCTAGTCATCAGCCTAACACATTGAATTATTTCTATTGTCACTTAAAAAATTCTTATTTACCCACCTATTTGCATCTGAGGAAAAAGCTATATTGGCCCTTTACTTTAGAGATCCAAATAATTCACATTTATATGGTAAATAATTGATGTTGAAGAGCACATAGATGGCTATGGAAGTAATAACAAGCAAGTTGCATAAAAATCTGGAGAAAAGAGTTTATCCCTATGGTCACCATTTATGAAGAATACTCTGAACAGAATATTCTGTTGAGTTTATGAAAACATTAGCTGTCACTAGCTGTTACCAATGCTGCTGTATAGCACACACTTTGAGAATTCTTATCAGCGAGGAAGACAAGATGCCACTTAATGTGTCCCTTTTACCTTCAATCGGCTTTGGAATCGTGCACCCAGCTCACAAACCCTTTGATCAGTCACCAGTCAACATCCTTCTTATTAAGTATAAGAAGAACCTGACAAGGCCCAGAAATATATCATTTCTATTAGCTTTGGAGCCATATTGACTGCAATTTAATTTTGCAATACAGGACATTAGAAAATTTATGTTTCAGAGATATGGAATTGAAGTATTGCCCCAATGAACCATTAGAAATAAAAAATACTTAAGGAAAATAATATATCTAAAGAACTATTCTAAAACTTAGCAGTAATAGAATGTAGATTCACGTTATCTTTGACCATATTCCATGAAGGTAGAAAAATCATCTATATAGTTCGCAATTTCCTTTGGGTATATCATGATGCTTGGCGTTTAATTGTCCAATTATTTTCTTTAATGGGACCTTGGAAAAAATTAAGATATATCTAACAACATTGCCAGGTTCTGCAAATAGTTCTTTTAACCTTGAACTGACGAAGAGTCTTTTCATATGTGGTCTTAAAAAGAGCTGTTATGATGCATGACAACACCTGCAGGTGAATTTGTTAGCCAGCCTACCGAACGTACTCTTATTTATTTCATGTGCTTTACTGACAATTTAGAGAGGCTCAAGGTGAATGATACTCATAATCTCAAAAAAATCTTCCCAGTTGGCACAAGAATTTGAATGCTCAGTAGTTTAACATAGAAACTTTCTTACTAATTTAAGTGTTCTTATTTTAAAGCTGCTGGGCCCATATTTTCTAAACTATGATCATTAAAGATAAAAAAGCAGATCTTGTAAATTCCTGTAATAGTATAACTCTGAATATGATGCATTTGATGATGAGCTCTAGACATCTTCCTAGTTTCCATTCTCAAAAAAGAGGATGGCAAAACATGCTTATGTTCTTGGGGAGGAGGCTGGGGCATGGGGTTTATGAGGTGCTGAAGTATGGGAAGATTATATCAAGAATTATAAGGAGACAGGCTGGTAGTTGATCTCCATGTTCTCTGATTCCCTTGACCCAGTCTCCATGGCAACTAAGTGGGGACATCAACCAACTGAGAGATTTCTGGAGTTGTTGGCACTGTCCTGGGAAGCCCAGCCTGCCTCGAGAGCCAGAATTATCCCCATCAATATTTAAGCCACAGCTTACAAGCTCCACATAGCATCAAACTACAGCTGGGACCTGGGAAAATATAAATCAATTAGTCAGATACATGGAACTCCCACCTATCCACTTGCACAGGCTTACCATGGTAGCAACCTCAACATTTTATATTTTTCACCTCACTTACTGTGTTATGGTGGGGTTTTAACAGTATATACACTACATCATTGACTCTATAATACCATCAATTAAAGATGAAATATTATTCTAAACATCATTAAAAAGAGGAGAAAGTTTCCAAACTCGAATGCCATCAATCATCACGCAAGCCCCAACTTCACAGACAGTAAAATGTGAAACACACACACACACACACACTGTCTTGGAGTCTATGAAGTTCAGTCATTCAGATTGAGACAAAAACGGAAGTGCCTACATAAAATATGGTAATGTTCTCTTGTCTCTTTTATGATGATCAAACAAGACTTAATTTAACTTCAGTTTTAATGACAAACTCAGACTGGAGCTTTGAGAACTTCAGCCAGCCACATCATACCTTTCCTTCTGTTTCCCTTTTGATGACGTTTTCTTTGTGCAGCCATTGGCTTTCTCAGCCTTCCAGCCTTAATTCTGTCTGCATCTTTTTGTCTTGTCTGTCTTTTTTTGCCATATAAGGGAGAAATTCTCTGCCTGACTAGAATGCTTCAGTAAAAGCCAAGAAGGACAAACACTCTGACAACAGAGTGTATAAACAACAGCATGACTCCCCTTGATGTTCTTCCCCCAAACATAGAGAGGTGAATTTTCTTTATTCTCTGCCTGTCCTTGCTACTTTTTAAAGTGATAAATCCCCTGCATTTCATTTGCTTGATTTCTGACAAACCCCTGAAGATGTCAAAATGACTTTTCACAGTCTTCTCTGCACTCTTATTTAGTAACTTGGGTATGTGGGGCCTCTAGGTGTTCTGGCCGTCTCTGATTTCTCCTAGGCTCTTGCTCATGATCTGGTTCAGGTACACTGGCTTCCCTGCTGCACTGGGAAGGTCTCTCAGCAATCCCAACCCTTCCCCCATCTCCACTTACCAAGCAAGGACTGAGACATTTTCCGTATCACAAGAACAATCCTCACAGAACAATGGTGTGGCTGATGGATTAGAAGGGAAGGGCAAGCAGAGGCAGGAGAGGGTATCTCTGTCTGAAGATATTAGTAAACACACAAACCAGAAATGATAGCTTGAAAAAAGATGCTGGCCATACATTCAATTTACTAATTTAACTTCACAATAAATGTGTGGAATTCAGTATAGATAGTTGAGATTGAGACCAAGATTCAGGAATCACTGAGACATAAGTAATACATAGTTGGGATTGAAAAGTGAATGTCATCACAGTGCAGAAGCAGGGAAGAGGGCCCTGAGTACCTGTAGGCATCTCAAACGGGCAGGGGCAAGTAGCATCCAGGACAATTTGCTCTTTGAAGTCAGAAGAAAACTAGGCTCACAGGGAATCCAAGGGAAAAGAATGTTGAAAGAAGAAGAAAATCAGGGGCGCCTGGGTGGCTCAGTGGGTTAAACCTCTGCCTTTGGCTCAGGTCATGATCTCAGGGTCCTGGGATAGAGCCCCACATCTGGCTCTCTGCTCAGTGGGGAGCCTGCTACCCTCCCCTTTCTCTCTGCCTGCCTCTCTGCCTACTTGTGATCTCTCTCTCTGTGAAATAAATGAAATCTTTAAAAAAAAAAAAAAGAAGAATATGGTGGACATATTTTACAGAACAATTAACAGGACGTTTCTGTTTTATTCCAGGACCATGTAGCATAATCTTCTTTTGGTAGGTTTGGCGACGTCCTCATCTACAGTCTCATTTGTCCCTCATCTTCTCTTTAGGAGAGGGACTGGCTGCACATAGGCTGGGCGACATCCCTTGAGCAGGTGAGAGCAGACACCTGCTTTCTATGGTTGACTGCATCTGCCTGGGGAAACACCCCATTCAGTCATCACGAGACCACACTGAAGCCATTGCTGGCAAAACCCTACCACCAACCCCATTTCCTCACATCCCCTTTCAGAAAATTTGCATATTATTTTCCTAGAATCAGTTCCCTTTTTTTTTTTTTTTTTTTTTTAAACAGGAAAGAGATTTAAAATTCTTTCTTAGGCCAAAAAACTTTAGTTGGTATTGATCACTTTGTGGTTTTCTGGTGGTTTTTATTTGTTCTTCTGAATATCATGGATATTCATGCTATACTCCAGCTTTCACCTATGAAATCCTCTGTTTCTCAGCCAGTTTGGCCATTTGGATTTATGAATCCTTCCTAGCTTCCATCACTAGAATCACTGTATCATTAGCCCTGAATTTTTAGGATTTATTCTTAACCTTCTGCCCATTCTCACATTGATCCTTCTGGCTGTAGCGATTTCCATTCCATCCCAGATCTTCTGTACTCTACTGACCTAGCAAAGCTAAATGCTTCCTGACATTTTCAAGCTTATTCCTGAATTAGGCCTGTCCTCTGTATCACTTTTACAAATGATATGCCTTTTGTTTTTCCTCCTGAATTTAAAAATTAAAAACAATTTGTAGAAGATATAATGAAAATTATATCTCCTTAATGAAAATTAAAGGGATTTTCCCCTTTGTAAAAATAATTCTATTTATACACAGCTTCAGAAAGTCAGGAAAAATATATGAAAGGAAAAAAATCACTTAATAGTTATAAAACTCTAATATTTTGACATTTAACATTGTTGAAATTTTTGTTCTATTTCTAGTTTGAGTTTTTTTTTAATTTTTAAAATTTTAGTTTTTGTCCCTTATCTTACACATAATTTTGTATCAGGATTTCTTCATTAAAAGACATGTTTTCTAGGGGTGCCTGGGTGGCTCAATTGGTTAGGCGACTGCCTTCGGCTCAGGTTGTGGTCCCGGAGTCCTGGGATCAAGTCCCGCATCAGACTCCCAGCTCCATGGGGAGTCTGCTTCTCCCTCTGACCTTCTCCCCTCTCATGCTCTCATTCTCTCTCTCAGATAAATAAATAAAATATTTTTTAAAAAGACATGTTTTCTAAAGAGAAATACTGGAAAATAAATATAAACAAAGTTAAGTGAGGTTTTGCTACTATAACAGACCTAAACATTTATAACATATTATGATTTTCAAGCCTTTTTACCCGTATCACCTCTAAAGTCACCTTATCTTATTTATGGAGTTTTTAATTATAACCCATTAACAGTTATAAATATTGTTAAAATTGGTTGCAAGAAATAAACTCTTTCAAGATAATATCCAGAAAATTACATTATTTTCTTTTCTTCTTTGGTTTCCCAAACTCATCTTGTGCTAATTCAGTATATAATATATACTGGAATATATAATATTTACTCTGTATGTACTAAAGTGTTGCTCTAAATCTGATTATGGAAAATTGGAAATTCTTGTGATTATTCATTTTTACTCATACAATTATGATGCATCATCTATCAAGGCAGAATTTAGAAAAAAGAGAAATGTTACACTAAAACATTGATGTCTCGATTTCCCAGGAATTACAGTGTAGATCTGTTTGTATAAAGTTTATTGCCTCAAACTCTTTAATCCCCATTTACTTGACAATATAAAAAATAGTTTCAAAAATTATAAAATAAATTCTATCAGTCTATCTTCTCTTTGGCTTTGTTATAGTCAATGATGCTCAGCTCCTCCAATAAGACCAAGCATTCCAGTCCAGAGGGTCTTTCTGAACCATTAGTGCCTATGCTCCACCTAGCACATATTAAGCAGCATTTTCATGATTATTATCTCTTCGTTTGACCTATTGATCTTTTAATTTTATGAATATCAAATATCTAGCTCCTAAGACAAATAGGTGTGTCTCAGTGAAATCCCTATATCTCTTGAAAATAATTAGATAACTTAATTCCTCCAGTAAACTGTATTTTAAAATTTCTTCTAAAATATTTAGCTCTTATAGTATAGATTCTATCTGAGAGGACTAGAAGTACCCTATATTATGGCTGAAATACTAAGCAAAAACTCAGCTGCTGCTGGAAAATGACAAAAATGCTCCCTTTTGTTTTAAATAAATTGCAAATGCTTCCAATACTTGAATAATGTAAACTTGAAAAATGAAAAATATTTGTGAATATAATAAGCTCTTTTGAAAGAGAGAGGCAGGATTAAACATCACTTTGCTACATATGTGGTGTGACATTTTTGTTTTGTTCCAAGTTATTTTACTTTTTGTGTGACTCTGGAGTTTGTAAACATGCCATAAGATTTGGTAATTACATAATGATGATTTCATGGTTCTCACTTAGTATAAAGGTGGCTAGACAGGGCAGCAAAATTGATTTTCTTTTTTACCTTTGTGGAAAGAAACAAAAGGAAATTGAATGCAAAATCTGCATTAAGACTATATTAGAATTATAACTCAACAATCTGTTACGCATGAAATGTAAACCAGGTGCGGCCAAATATTAGGTACTGTGGTACAATATTCAGCCAGTGGGTTAAGTTCAAACAACCCTTTGTTTAACCCATGCCTTGTTTTGCTACCCATAATGTTCCAAATGCATATGACCTGAAACTATCTCTTGTCTCCTCTTGCCAAAGGTACTCAGAGGCAGGACTGTCCCTAGGCAAAATCGTGAAGTAGGTGAATCTTGTGTTCATTCCCTACCCTTTTGCAATGACAATGTCACCGTAGATTCTCTCCACCTTCCTGTCACCAAGTGCCTACTCCAGTCGCTTATCACTCTGGATTTACCCTCTGTTTTCCAGGGCACTCCATGCTGTTTCTTGTTGTCCAATCCCTCTTTGATTGTATAATTTCTCTACTCAAAAAAGTGGCTCCTCCAAAGGAGCCAGGCAATGAAGCTTCTCCCACCTTTTGAGTCTTAATTCCCACTGCCCCCACACCACAATGTTCTACTGCAAGTGAATCACTCACCTTACCCTTTTTATTTCTATATCTTTTCCTTGCTATTCCTTTTGTCTGAGCTGGCCTCCCTCTCTCATCTCCATCTGTGGGAATCCTAATCGTCTCTCAAGGTTCCACTCATCTGTATGTCTTTCACATGGCTTCCCTGATCATCCCCAGCCTCTCTCCTCTATACCTCATCTATTCCAGTCATATGGCACTTACTACATGTTGCTTTGTATTATAATATTTATGTATGTGTCTTGTCTCCAGGCACTGTGCTGGGCGCTTTACAAACGTAATCTCATTTAAATTTCACAACAATCTGATGAGGTAGGTATTACTAAATCATTTAACAGTTGAGGAAACTGAGGTTCAAACAGGTTAAATAATTTGCCCAAGGTCACACTGCTAGAACAGAACAGAGCTAAGAATTGAACCCAATTCCAAAATATATATTCTTCCCACAAAACCATATTGCCATCTATTTAGTTCTTTTCTATCTCCTGAAAGATGGAATAGAGGTATAAAATATAGGAAGAAGCCAACTTAGGCTTTCTAATTATCACATGCATATTCAACAAAAAGGTAGAGTTCGTTGATAATTACTATGTTCCTAGCTAGAGCTGATTTGTTAACTAAAGTCCATAAGGAATTCAAATAAAATGGGAGAGATAAAAAATCCTTACCTAAAGTTTCCAGAACAAAACAAACATGACATAAGAAGAGAATGTTTAAGACAATTCATAATTTAAGAAAGGCTAAATAACATTGGTCTCTGAGCACTATTGGAAAATAAGTACAAGGAAAAGAAGAAACATGAGGTTGACTAAGAAAGGCTTTCTACCAGTCCCCTAGGATTTAAACAATCTGTGGTATTTAGGAGACTGAAGGTATGATTTCATCCTAAATCTTTCACAAACAAACAATATCTCTATTGAGTATAAAGCCCATTTTCCCCTTCTATCTCTAGTGTGACATCTTGAATAAGTTAGGGGAAAGGAGATGAGTGTTTCTAAAAAAATCTCATCCCCAATGGACAACTTTTACAACTGCCCTCTCTAGTAGCCAGCCCGACCATGGATTATGAGCTGTACCCTGGACAGGTCTATTCTGAAGAGTCTTCAGCCTAGAACCAGTCTCCCGTGAGTCACATGACAGAGGCCCCATCTTGAGAAGAATTTAGACTTAGGGTCTGTGTATGTGTGTGTGTGTGTTTAAAGGATTTGTTTATTTGAGAGTGAGAGAGCACAAGTGGGAGGGGCAGAGGGAAAGGGAGAGAGAATCTCAAGCAGGCTCCATGCTGAGCATGGGACTCAATCTCACATCACTGAGATCACGACCTGAGATCACTGAGCTGAAACTAAGAGCTGGACGCTTAACCAACTAAGCCAGCCAGGCACCCCAGGATCTCTTTGTGTTTTGGCACCACTGCTTTTGCTTCTCATTTTCTAGTCCCCCCAGCTTGTTGTATTATTAGTTGCATATTTCTTTAACATGAGTGAGATGCAGTTATCATTGAACGTGTGCTCTCAGTGCACCTCTATTAACTTCTGCCAGTCATCTCAACTTTGCTTGCCAAACTCCTTTTAATTTATGTATGCTCTCTGTATGCCAATCCTATGCATAGATGGCTCTCCACACTTGTTCTATGTGCCAATCTTAATAACAATTTTAAGATTGTTTGGGAAAAATAATGTGTGTGATCTAAGCTTGAATATAGCAGGGCATACTGGATTTCAGGCCTTATTTTGGAAAGCCTGAGAATTTCCATTTCAGTTATATGTGAAATCTGAGTAATTCAATGAGCTCAACAGGAAAACTACCTTCACCTAAACTGAAACTTCATCAAAACGCAAAAGCTCCTTTTTCTTTTCTCCAAAGTTTTTTTTATGATTTTTCTTGTCTTCCACAGAAGTCCTCAAAGCTAATTTATTTTTTTTCTTTTTCTTTTGAAATAATTACAGATTCATGGGAAGTTGGAAGAGAAAGGTACAAGGAGACCCTGTGTACCCTTCACCCCATTTCTTTCCATTGTTATATCTTAACGTAATTATAGTACCCTATCAAGGCCGGGGAATTGACATCAGTCTCATTCACTTTTAAATTTTAAAAAAGAAAGGAAAATGTCTAACCTGACAACGACCTAGTTAGTTTTGTGTTTCACTCTACATTCTGTTTCTACTCAAAAGCAGTAACCAGACTGACAGTGTTGGAAACAAAAGGTGGTATGCCCATACACCTACAGAGAAAGTCCTCCCACATTGCTCGAGATGATCATCAGGACTCATGCAGACCTTTGGTTGGTGTCATAGGTGGTGGGAGGGAGCCTCAGAAAACCCGGCCTGGAATCTGATTCTGCCTCCAAATGTGTGACCTTGAGCAAGTCACTTGACCTTTCCAAGCTTCAGTGTCTTCATCTTTACAATGGAGGAAATGTTTCTCCTGCCTACTTCATAGGGTTGTTGTGAGGATCAAATGTGATGATGTGTATGAAGGAAGGAGGTAGGCTGTGAATCAACAGTCATGAAGTTTATTATTCTTTTCTGAAACTATGCCTATTATAGTTTAGTTTTTCAAAGGTGATTTTATTCTTAGAAAGAGAACAAACCCACCTCCTTATTAGCCATAAGGCCTAGAATTTCCATTTTATGTAAATGACCTTGCCTTTCTACCACTCTTAGTAGGACAGGTACTAGCAATATATTGGACAAGCACTCTGTGACTCATTACCTACACACCCCGAGGCATACCATCTATTTTAAAATAAATATTTCTTAACATTTTCTTCTGAAAGGTCGAATGCATTTTGAGTAGCTTTTATTTTTATCCTGACCACAGGATTTATTCTTGCTTTTTTTTTTCAGCCATAAGATGTATAATAGGTGCTCTTGACAATAGTGAGAAATTATAAGGATACCAGATTAGACAGCGGATGGTTTATGAAGTAGAAATGGAAATCATCCAAACTGCATTGTTCTTTGGTTTGTCTGGATTTATAATATAAACTCCTAACTCACTGGTGGATTCTGATGTGTGAGTTGTAAAAATGCTAGTCTTGGCAGTAAGAGTGGAAAAATGTATAGGATACAATAAACTTAAATCATGGAAAGTAAGATAATAGTATTTGTGTATACTGAATGTTTTGGGCACCAAGATAAAAGTGTTAAGATTTGTTTTTTCCTCTTTCCTTCCTGTATACAGGCTGGCATGGCTCTGACCTATGACCCTACAGCCGCCATACAGAATGGGTAAGTAGACAACATTTTCTCTATTTTAATTGCTAAGGTATCTTTGATCTCTGGAATCAGTAATGCTGAAAAATGTTCAAAACATTCTTTTGTTTTAAATCTTCAAACAGAAACTTTAAACCAAACATTTCTCATCATCATAATTTTTTCTTCTCATGTGTGACTCTGACTTCATAACATCTTCCATGTCCTCTGTTCCCTCATGGTCTCTACCCACATTATATGTCCCTCCCTCATGCTCTTTTCCTCTTTCCCTTAGAAAGAATAAGGAATGTAAAGAGGGAGCACAGATAGAGCTAAGCTGGAAGGTGTACCTGTGTGTCTCTGGAATAAGAGTATTACCCTGCTGATAACTCGAGAATTCCAATGATTTTAGTGTTTCTCCAGTTCATTTAAACATAAATAATTCTTTTGCTGTTTTCTTCTGGCTGTTAGGGGAAGACAGTGGACAGAGTCAAGTTAGAAACTTGGTGATTGTGTCTTCCCTCTTTATTTTATGTATTTATTTCATTGATTGATTTATTTATGTTTGGGGGAGAGAGGAAAAGGGAGAAAGGGGTAGAGAATCTTAAGCAGGCTCCATGCCCACCATGGAGCCCAATGTAGGGCTCAGTCTCACAAGATCATGACCTGAGCCGAAATCAAGAGTCAGACATTTAACTAACTGAACCACACAAACACCCATCACTCCTCATTTTAATAAGTATCTGGAAATTTATAACCTCTTACTTAGAATAAATCACATAGCTTAGGGTTCTTCCTTGAGAAATAAGACAAACTACATGACCTAAACTCTCCAAAATTCTGTGATTCTGATTATCTTGGGTTGAAACTTTCTTCTCAGTTTCAATACCTTCTCTTTGCTTTGACTGTCCTACAGTTGACAGTAATTATTCTTTGATTGGTTGCTTATTTTATTTCTCCATGGCTTGGGTTTCTCCATGACTTTCAGTTTTCTGTCTTACAGTCTCATTAAAGAATCAATCAGAATGAAGACCTTATTTAAGATCAATGTAGAATGATAAAAAGATGCAAACTCTATTTTCTATTTGGTCAGCTGCCTTTAATGGAAGCCTGTGAGATAGTGGAAGTATTTAAATATCTCCTATTCTTAAAGTCACTTATTTAGTAAGTGATTTATTCATTCATTCATTCAAAAAACATCCAGTGAGTCAGCCAAGCACTTTGCTATGCTTTATAGATTTAAAAAATCTTATATGAGACAAGAGCTTTGTCTTCAAGGAACTCAGAGTCTACCCTTCCATAAAAGAGTAAACATGGGTGGTACGCTAGGGGAGGAGTCTAGTCCTTTCTCCCTTGTTGATTAAAACTTCTCTCCAGGAGCAAAAAATAGGGATTTATCCAGTAAGCATGTTCTTATTTCCAATAAGGCACTATAAACTTGGTAAGTAAAAAGAAGGAAAGAAGTGGAAAAGAAAGTCCTCAAGAATCACATTGTATAGCTGGGGAAATAAAATAACTAACTCAAAAGGCATGAAATAAGGCATTATATGCTAAGTGATGGTGACAGAAAATAGGTGTTATAATGGAAGAGAATAGCATGTATTGAACACATACTATGTACCAAGTATTTTATACTTGTAGCTTGAGGTGTTTGGGAGCAGAATCAAATACATGAAATATATATGTAGGTGCAATTGGAAATGTATACACATAAATGGAGAATAGAAATAATAATTGAGTGAGTATCTATGTGTTCACGAACCGGCTTCAATAAGTACTAATATTTTGCATACCTGTATGTATGTATATATCCATCTGTAATATTTATCTATATATCTATTATAAATTCCTTCTTACCCATTGCTCTATGTGAAGGATTAGAAAGGTAGCAGTGACCCAGGCCTGGACTACAATGAGAGAATGATGCTTTCTTATGCATTGTTTTAGGCAATCGTCTTTCTGATGCATAATTTAAAATTTGACTGTCTTCTTGAAAGACATACTTTTCCAAGTGTTTATCCTGATTTATCACAGACCTAAAGAGAAAGCAAAAAGGGATTTCTGTTCCTAATCTGAGTCACCAAAAGGGAGCTTTGGGTTAATACTGTGTTCAAGGCTGTGAGGACTGCATGGAACACAGGGAACATTTCTCCCTTCTGCAGGCCCTCACCTCACATTTCAACTCACTGCCCATTTGCCACATTGAGATTGGCTGCAGGTCCATCTGTGCACTTTATTTTTTTTAATTTTTTAATTTTTTTATTGACATATAATGTGTTATTAGCCCAAGGGGTACAGGTCTGTGAATCGCCAGGTTTACACTTCACAGCACTCACCATAGCACATACCTTCCCCAATGTACATAACCCTCTCCCAGCCTCCCTCCCCTTGGCAATCCTGTTTGTTTTGTGAGATTAAGAGTCTCTTATGCATCTGTGCACTTTAAATCAGCCTCTTTATGACATGTCTTTATCTGTACCTTATAGCAACAATGTTATATTCTGTCCTTGGAACTATTTGAAGAGTTGCAAAAACGGTTCACCCTTTTTATTGCCCACATAAACATTTACAACAATGAATAGTTCCCTCATGAAACACATTTTTGTTAAGATGCTGAGGATACCTGTCTTGTGAATCTTACCATCTGATCTACTCTCCTTGATAAAGAAGTATATGCCATCGACCAGTCCCTCTCTTCTATACCTTCTTGTCCGTTGAATATTCCTTTCAGCCTATAGAAATGCTGAAGCCTTTTCCACCAGTCAAGAGGGTAGAAGCAAAACAGTTTTCATACCTATGACATCACTTCTAGTGACCACACTATTTTAGCCTTCTCTTCACTGCTAAACAAATTCAGTTGTCTTTACACAGTCTTCCCATATTATTTTCTTTTTTTTTTTAATTTTATTTATTTGACAGACAGAGATCACAAGTAGGCAGAGAGGCAGGCAGAGAGAGGAGGAAGCAGGCTCCCTGCTGAGCGGAGAGCCCCATGCGGGGCTCGATCCCAGCACCCTGAGATCATGACCTGAGCCGAAGGCAGAGGATTAACCCACTGAGCCACCCAGGTGCCCCCCATATTATTTTCTAATGAAGCTTATTAAATTATGAAGTCTGGTTTCAAACTTGACTGGAATTTCCTTTGCTGATATTCCCAATGATCTCCAAATGTATCCATTATAACAGACACCCTTTTAGTTCTTAGGCCATTTGATATCTTGCCTCGTTTGAATTGTTATTACCATTTATACCTTTTTGGAAATTTCTTATCTCTTGGATCCCACAGCTCCATTCCCTGCTGATCCTCCTGTCTCTGTACTCTTCCTACTCACTTGGTCTCTTCTTATTCCTCCTCTTTTCCCCACTTATAGTAATCTTTCTTAGGGTTTTGTCTTTTTCTTGGTTGATCTCATCCATTCCTCTTGGTTTTGGAACCTGAAGACTCCCAAGCTGACACTTAGAATTCATAAGTAGATGCAGGGCACAAAAATTACTCTTTGATTGGCTGGTCATTTTATTACCTGTGTTTCTAACTGCTTATTAGGTATTGCTCTTAGATACCTTTTCTGTCGCAAATTGAAATCATTAACTTCATCAATGTTTCCTAATACAAACCAAACAAATTCAAATGAAAACCAAACATGAAATTTGCTTCCTTTTTTTCCCCAATAATTCACTCTAAAGCCATTTAGGCCATAAACTCCAGTACTTTGGGTTCTCTCTTTTACAACATTCTTGATAAAATCGGTCATTAAAGCTTATTCAGTCTATCTTTGAATTATATCTTCACCACAGCTCTTGCTCCGTGCCACTGGTTGAGTTCATTCAATCTCCTTCCCTATCTGTACTAACCTTTTATCTGTGTCTAATATAGCTTTCCTACAAAACATTTTCACATAGTTTTTTGAATGTGTATATATATAAATTTTATGTATAAATGTATAAATTTATTACATTTATTTATATTATTATTAGATTTATTATATATTTAAATAATAACATATAAATATATATTCATATATAAATAAATATATTAAAATATATAAATATAAATATATATATAAATAAATAAATTTAAATGTAATCCAGTAATCATCTCCCTCCTTGTCTGGTTTAAAGTATTAGGTAGGCTTTCCTAACTACAGAACAAAACTCAAACTTCCAAGAATGGTGTGCATGTGCACACACAGACACACACACATAGTAATAATACTATAATATATAATATATATGTGTTATATATATACATATACATGTACATATACATATATATGTCTAGATATGTATAATAGTAACACTCCATGACTTGGTTCCTGAAAATCATATGAACCTTCTCAGAACATTCCATGCTACTTTACATTTTTGTGTCATGTTGCTCATGGAATTCTCTCCCTGGAGGGAATGGTGATTTTCTTCCTTCTCTCTCTCTTTCCTTCTTTCTGTCATTTTTTAAAAATACTGTTGTATACTGACTGTTGACACGGTCAAGTGATTCCAGGAAGAAGCTAATTATACAACCAGCCATAAGAGAAACAGTATAAACAGTGGTTAAGAGTGCATGCTCCAAAATCAGCCTGCCAAAATGCACATCCAAATTCTGTTATTCACCACACATGGGCAAGTTGTTTGTGCTTTAGTTTGCTCCTCTGTGAAGTGGAGATGATAGTAAGACTTTGTAAGGATTAAAGGAACTCTGTATGGTACAATGTAACTGTCAGTATAGGTATTGATGTTATTGTTGCACTGTAGTTCAAGGTACCATGATACATTGGACAGTCTGTTTACCATGTAGTTGTTGACACCATGTTTATTTCCCTGCTGGGCTATTAACTCAGTGAAGGCAGGTTTCATGCTTTATTCATCTTTATAGATTGTTTAACCCCGTATTGTAAATGTTAAAGAAGAAATAGGAAATGTAACGGATGATATCTTCTTGGCCCCAACAAATTGCCATTACAGAAACCACTCCTTTTTGCAGCGTCAATTTACTCTGTCCCCGTGTAACACTTTAATCTGTTTCTCTTTAAGTATATGGCCTTCAGTTTCACCCAAAGTATCCAAATTGCCCATGAATTTATCACATCTTGAGTTAAGAATGGAGTTTTAGAAGACTCAGACTGTCCATTGTGTTGTTGATAACAAGAAGATAGAAATTTTATATAATGAAAAGGAAAGAATAGGAAGATTGTAGTGAATTAATCTTACTCATTTGACACTACTTCATAGAGATGATTTTAAAAATATGTTGTTCATGTTTGGTTTTACGGTCTTGTATGGTAACATTTTATGAATAGGGGATACTAGAACAATAATTTCTAAGCCTGTAAGATATCGAGATAACCACAAGCATTTTCTCAACATACTGTCCATTGGGTTAACATTAACACGTGCATCGTGGACGTGTGGAAGCTGATTTAGAAAACTTACTCAGCATATTAAGGGATCTAACATAAATGTTCAGAATAGAGTATGCTACTCCCTATTCATGTTGCTGTATTCAATTTAGCAGGCACCCTAACTCAGGCAGGCAACAGTAACCTCACAGAGTGAGACATGTTTATTGCTCCAGGAAAGAAACTGGTCTCATTTTGCACAGAATAATCAGTATCCAAAGATACAGTTGTAACTCACTCTAATCCAGTTAATATTCTGAAACATTGTTTAATGCTCACTGAGTTCAATTCAACATTTTTTTCTTTTGAATATCTATTGCACTGTTTAAAATCATTTTGGTGATGCGTATTTGAAAAGGAAAAATTTTATATTATATTGGAGACAATGAACATGCACACAATTCCAATATGAGATACAGTGCAAATAATATTGTGGTAGAAACACAAAGTACTATGAGATCTATGTATATATTAACTTTTATTTGTATAAAATCTCCCTGAAAGAATACAAAAGAAATGATGACAGTAGTTCTCTGAGGAGGGCCAACCAAGTACTGCTAGGGAAGAAAGGAAGACTTATTGTCCACAGTTTATGTTTTTATATTCTTTTTGAAAAGAAAAGAAAATCAATATCATAGGACCACAAAAAAGAGGCATTTGTGTTCTAATGAGGGATCCAGAAGGCTTCTTGATGGAGCACTGACATGAACATTTCCTTTTAGAGATGACCCACATCATAGCTAAAAAACACATTTTATGACCCTTTGGTTTCCCATAAGTACAGTAAGCCTCAGGGCTTTCTGAGTATGTGGTTGGGTTGTGGCTAGTAGCTTAAATTGTGTCAAGAGTTAAATATGTTCTAAATTCCATAACCTCTGCCTTAATACAGCAACATGAAATTGAAATAAATACTCTCAAATTGAGCTCAACTTTAGCTAATGAAGAACAAGCATTTATAACTACTAACCATGGGGAATCTATCCTGTTTTCACTTAGATGGTAGAAAATGTCAGTTCTGTCATCTGCCTGGACCTATCCAAATTATTGTTTTCAAAAAGAATTAGTTCAATGTCACATCAATCTAAGGCTTTGAAGTTTATAGTGAAGAAGTGTCTGGATCACAATGGAAAAATGAAACCTTAGTACTTTTTACTCTAGGCTAACTTACAAGAATAAAAATGCCTATTCTTCTTTCAGAACAGTCTGGTGTAAGTCTACAGTTTGTTATTACTATTCCCCTATTGCTTTTTTAGCAGTTCAGTATGAAATTCCATCGCTTTCAAATATGAGTGTGGGAGGTGGGAAATAATCACTCCCCATATTCAAAATCTCATCTTTCCAAAATCTCATCCTTTTCAGCAAGAGCTGCTGTGTAAAAGCCTCTTGGATTGTTTTATTTGAATAAAATGCATTTTCTTGGGAGCGACATGAAAAAAAGAATGTTTTCTATAGCACTGGTTTGCCAGCTGTTGTATATGGGCACTTGATATTAAGTGATACAGAAAACTTATCTTATTACACTAGGAGAGGAATCTAATGTGAAGGATCCAGAGGTATTACAATAAAAACGACCAATAACTTATTAATCTTATGCTATAGTGTTACCTTGAGAGTAGTGTTCGTGGTTCTGACTCTAACAATATTGCCTGTGGACATGAAAGACGAGCCAGTGCTGTTGATTTCAGTGGCAAATAGGATTTTGTGTGGTTTTCTTCAGTAAAAAAACATTCTACCCTGTGGTTATTGATATATTCACGTTATTTTTATTGTCAATGAAATAAGATTTCACCATATTACTACTGATGGCCAAATCCCCTGAAGATGAATTTCCTGCAGGTGAAATCATGTCCTATTAGTGACCTCAACTTGCATATTCTGAACTTCTGGAGCCCACTTGCTTTAAGTACCAAGGAACCAAGTACCTCTTTGCCTTCCTTAAAAATATTAACTTTTTCAAAGGCCGGCTTAGAATTCTATAGATAGTTAACTCTCTTAGCCACTATAACATTTGGTATTTTGTTCAAATGAAATCTCTCCAGAAACTCTAGTTCATATTCCTAAGGCAAGTTTTCTTATCCTCAACATTTTGGACCAGATCATTTTTTGTATGGGAGCTGTCCTGTGCATTGTAGAATGTTTAGCAAAATCTCAGACCTCTATCCACTGGATACCAGTAACGATCCACCAACACAGTTGGGACACCAAAAATATCTCCAGATCCTGCCACCAAATGTTCCCCAATGAACAAATCACTTCTAGTTTAGGACCACTGGACAGAGAGTATAAAAGAAACACTTATCATACACGTAAATGTTATGTGAATTTTAGAAAAAAAAATTGTGTGTGTGTGTGTGTGTGTGTGTGTGTGTGTGTGTGTGTGTGTTAAAAGGGTAAATTATTCCCAGGAAAATGGTTTAAGAATTCATCCCCAGTTTTCTATAAAAGCATTTTCAAGGCATAATGCATATATTATGATATAAAAACATAAAGTCACATATTTAGAATTACCTTAGCTTTGTTATTATGGCTAAAATGTTCCATCAATTTTATCTTTCCTGTTCCCCAATAATGCCTATGCCTAAAGCATCCATTTGGATGGTCTCTCCTTTTTTTTTGTAACATCATGGCCATGTGAGAGAGTTTTTAAACCCTAACGGTTACATGGCAGGGACTGAGAAAAAATGAAAAGATTGGGAAACAGTTCTCTCTCATAGAGCCTGGCCTGATACATTTTCTTTAGATATGGTACCTCTAAGTCTGCGATGCAATAGCAACTTTTCTTTTCATGGTTTAAGGAGGGTTTCCTGTGAATTCATCCAGTTTATGTTTGGACTTTGGAAGAGCTTACTTCAGAATATCAGAATTAGAAGAGTCTCTTCTTCCCAGCACATTTTCCATTCTAAATAACTCTCTGACTTGAGTGGCAGTTTTGGGACTTGCTGGCAAAGAAGAAATATCATTATTGTGTGCTGTATAGGATTAGAGCAAATAAAAAAATGCATTAAATTTTCCCCCCAAGGGTTCCCTTTGTAAGTATCAGTTTAGTTGGCTGGTTTCTTTATGTTTCTTCTCCTAGTTTTCCCCATAAAATTCCCTGTAAACTCTGCCTGTCAATCCAATCCTCATTGCCTTCACTTTTAATACTTCAGTTGCTACATTTTATAAAATAGACTAACCATGTTCAAGTGAGAGTCATGATTCGCTCCATTTGTGGGAGAGGCTGAAACTGGATTTCTCTAACAGAAGTTAAACCACAGCATGGTGAATAAGAAAGACTGTGGGGTGATTATGGAATAGCGGTGGGTGGAATGGGGTAATTTTGAGCCCCAAGTAAGTCTTCTTGTTCACTTCTTCATAAATAAGATCTGTCAAGGCTAAGATCTAAAGGGGATTCTTAAGTACAAATCATGATTTTTGTAGAAAAGGACTCTTCCCTAGTTGCTAATACTTTTGCATGCTTAGAAAGCAAGTATTGATTAAACTTCCACTGAACATTTACTAACATGTAATGTTGGCCTCTCTGGGTTCTCACCCACCAGCTTTCTACTGGCTCAGGAACCTGTCTTCTATGCTCCTGTCATCTTGGCATTGGCCATCCTACACCGAAATCACTACTTATTTCCCTAAGCTTCTTTGCATTCATTCATCCATTCGACCTATGGTTCTTAAGTATTTATTATGTCCTAGGCTCTATTCTAGGCAATGAGGCCAGTGTGTCCTCAACTTTGTCAAAACTGGCATCCAGAGAGAAAAGGTAGACAGTAGTATCTTGTATTAGTCAGCTCCACCACCATAACAAAATAGCATTTTTAGGTGGTTTTAAACAACAAAAATTATGTTTCTCACAGTTCTGGAGGCTCAAAGTTTAAGATCAAGGACTGGCTAACTCACTTTCTGGCGAAGACTCTCTTCCTGGCTGGTAGATGATTGCCTTCTCACTATGTCCTCACCCAGCCTTTCAGAGAGCAAGTTCTCTAGTGTCCCTTCTTATAAGGACACTAATCCCATTGGATCAGGGCCCCACCCTGTTGACCTCAATAGTTTCTGCCAGAGAGGTTCCATCTTCAAATATAGACACATTGAGGGGCGCCTGGGTGGCTCAGTGGGTTAAAGCCCCTGCCTTCGGCTCAGGTCATGATCCCAGGGTTCTGGGATCGAGCCCCACATCGGGCTCTCTGCTCAGCAGGGAACCTGCTTCCTCCTCTCTCTTTGCCTCCCTCTCTGCCTACTTCTGCAGTCTGTTAAATAAATAAATAAAATCTTTAAAAAAATATATAGACACACTGAAAGGACTTCAACATGTGCACTTTGGAGGAACATGAACATTCAGTCTGTAACATACATAAAGTTTTAAAAATCACTACTTTAGATAGTGGTAAGAGTGATGGAAAAAAAATAAATCATAGGAGAGGAATAGAGAGCAAAGGTAGTGGAGATAGTGGTTGCTACTTTAGCTACAGACCTCTCTGAAGAAAGGAGATGTAAGACCAGTAATGAGAAAGAGGTAGCCTTAGGGAGATTTGTGGAAATAAGCATTGCAGGTAGAGAGAAAATTATAAGTTTAGTGGCACAAGACAGAAGTGAGAATGACAGAATCATGTGACAGAAGAAGGTCAGTGTGGCTGGAACCTAGCTGGCTGATTTAGAGGGGTAGGAGAAAATACTAGAGAGGTAAGTGGTGGTAGCCTGTTTGTGCTAACCGATACCAGAAATGCAAATTTTGTTTTCATTTCAATGAAGAGCCATTGGGAGATTTTAGGCTGATTAATGTACAGATAAGATACAATTTAAGTGGCTCAGCAGAAAGTCTACGTAATGTTTTAGAGTCTTACCCATCTTTGGTACAAATAGTAAATTATATATATATATATATATATATATATATATATATATATATATATGTAGTTTAAGTGAAAGGATGGATGTTCACTTACACAGTAGTTGGTTTTGTTTAGAAGTCAGGTTTATTAGGTAGAAACTACATAGAGTACATATTCATTCTTTATAGTGTATAAGTCTATGAGTTCTGATAAGTGCACAGTCATAGAACCACCAGACAATCAAGACAGAAGAGTTACATCACTTCCCAAAATTCCCTCTTGCAACCCCCAAGCTCATCCTTTGACTTCCACTGATCTATATGGTTTCTTTCTTTATAGTTTTGCATTTTTTCATGTTGTGATATAAGTGGAATTATAAAATATAGAGTCTTTTGAGCCTTACTTACTTCATTTAGTGTAATTCACTTACGTTTCATCATGTTGAATGTATTGGTAGTTCTTTCCTTATGGCGTAGTAGTGTTCTACTAAACTGATGTACCACAGTTTGTTTATCAATTTAATTGAAGATGCTTGGCTTGTGTCCCCGTTTTGGCAAGTCCAATCAATAAAGCTGCTATAAACATTTGCTTTAAGATTTTTGTGTAAACATAAGGTTTCTTCATTTATCTTGAGTTCATATCTACCACTGGGATTGTTGAGTTATACAGTATGTGTGTGTATAACTTCATAAGGAACTGGCAACCTGTTTTCCAAAATGACTATACCATTCTGTATTTCCAACAACAACAAATGAGAAGCCCACTTTCTCTGAATCCTTGCCAACACTAGGGCTTTCTTCCTTCCTTCCTCTCTTTCTTTCTTTTACCATTCTAATATGTATGCAGCTAACATCATTTTTTTTTAATTGCACAACTATAAACTTAGAGGTCTGATGGGTATGGATAGTAAGGATGTAATGTGTAACAGAGCAACTTCTGCAGCTGCAGCTTTTTTTAACCAAAAGAGTGTGACCTTATAATCCTTTTTGGGAGCTAAATAAAGTAAATTTAAGACTATAGTCTCCCAATCCTTGCTTGAAGACTTTTACAGACTCTAAGATTAAAGAATTTCCTCATTAAATCCTGGAAACCTTGAAATCTAGAACTCCTATATTCAGGGGGAGTCTTGTAGAATGCTTCTTTAGAAGGGTATTCCATGAGAATCTCTATTCAAAATATCAGTGACCTCTGAGGTCACTCTGAGTGACCTCCAACCCCAGTGATGCTATTAAAAAAAAATCAAAAGTAGCAGTTGATTTTTTGCTAAGAGTACAGCAAAGTGAAATAATGATTTTGTTACCACTGAAACCCATTTTCCTAAATCTATCCTCACTTCAGTGAGGTAATCCATCAAAAGCGTCCTGTTTTTTTTTCCATTCTGTGGTTGGCCACTCTGGCCTTTCACTTATCAGTGAGACAGGAAGGAAGAAACATGATTTGAAAATCTGCTGACGAATTTGAGCATTAGGTAATATGTAAACTCTATAAGGTAAAGTGTGAGCAGAGATGGCTGTGTCACTGATTTAAGTACCAAGAAGCTGCCCTTTGAAAGATCTGTAGAAAGATCTGATTTGTGAAACCCTGATCTTTCTCACTATCATTTTATAATTGTTCGATGAAGGGCCCTGAAAGACTCAAAATCTCAGTGCTTTTCAGAGTCTACAGGAGTATATCACAGAGCTCCAATATCTCCCTGATTGAATCCAGAAAATATTCCTATCCCCAGCTAGACACAAATCACAAATTTTCTAATTTCTTCTCTTTTCAGGGAGAAAATATTTAGCTTAGTTTCCACATGAGTCCACGGACTTCTGCCTAGCACAAATTATATAGAACTCTCTAGGAATTATATAGAATTATATAGGAATTATAGAATTATATAGAATTCTCTTGAATGATGGGATAAATGCAATTTGTGTACACATAACATTGGCTACCTTTATAAAGCTTGGTGCTGTCATTTTGCCTTTCCCTCAAAGAGCTTTAACATTGCCTTAAAAAGGAAAGAAAGAAAGAAAGATAGAAAGAAAGAAAGGAAGGAAGGAAGGAAGGAAGGAAGGAAGGAAGGAAGGAAGGAAGGAAG
>ML100580.1:0-12919 GCA_003697995.1 Taxidea taxus jeffersonii | reverse complement strand
AAGGAAGGAAGGAAGGAAGGAAGGAAGGAAGGAAGGAAGGAAGGAAGAAACAACAAAAAATAATGCCCATGGCATTTCTCCCCCTGTTGGTTAAACATACTATTACACTCATCCGACATAAGAGATTTTGTGCAGCCGATTTTTTTAGATGACTCAAAGTTGTCATTTTGTTCGGAACAATTTATTTCTCTTAGTGGAATCAAATGCTGTAAATCTCCTGGATGCTCCTGTTTACAGTTGGTGGCAAAACACGAGGGTGGAACTCTGTCTTTCCCAGAGGTGCTTGGTAGCATTTGATTTGAAGCGAGGCATGCAGCAGCTTCATGAATCTTCTTTTGTTTTCTGTTTGCAGATTTTATTCTTCACCGTACAGTATTGCAACCAACCGCATGATTCCACAGACATCTCTCACGCCATTCATTGCTGCTTCCCCTGTCTCCACATACCAGGTATGTCCAATTTACCTGCACCTGAGGAGAGGTCTTTCTAGCCAATAAGAGATGATATCAAGGCAAAAGGGACATGGTAGAATTTTTTTAATTGTCCTCAAACACATTAGTCACATCTTAATGTAATAATACTCAAGTTCTAGCCCACACTTTGAAGGGCTTGTTTGCATCTATTTCACGGAATAAGAAAGTCCACCGTGCTCTTCATTCTTCCTGCTGAGTTTTTATGATTATGCTCCTTTCCAGCCAACATTAGTTGACTCAACATTAGTTGGCTCAGCCTCCTTGCCACTGAGAACTTACTTTGTTGGTTGTCGGTGATTTGGATTGTCACGTTCCCTACTGTGTCTTCTCTACAAGCACACATCTGGCATTCCCCTCACTCACTCCAAGATATTTTATCGTTGTCATCTCATTTTGTCACAGTTGTCCTGTGTGTCCATGCAGAGCTACACATGGACATATGTTAAATCATTTTCCCCAAGAATTAGGGAAGACTCTCAAAGTGGTAAAACATTATTCCTACTTCCTGCTCTTACTTCATTCTCAGTCCTGAAGAGGTCAGAAAAGACCTCACGGGTTCCACATGTTGAAAACCAAAACAAAACAAAAAAGCCAAGACTCAGTGTGTGTCCTAAAGCAGATGTTGTAACCAGTTAATTCTAAGTACACAGGTGGATTTAACGTAGTCATACTTCTCCCTCAAAAAAATACTCCTTGTCTATTCCTTTGAGTTATCAAATGTGCTATTATTACTCCCTGCTTCTCTTTACCTCATACCGTTCTTCTAATTAGACAGTGCCTGTAGATGCTACATATAGAGTGTTCCTCGTGTCACTTTTCAAATCTTTGAAGAGAGAAAGAATGAGAGAGTGTACGTGTGTGATTGCATGTGTTTCTCTGTATTTTGCAGATGGTGGGGGTGGATGTTTTACGATGGGTAAAACTGTAATGTCGCTGACTGCTACTAATTCAGTGAAGTTTCACCTTATTCAACCATTACATACTTCATTTCAGGATGTCCCAACTGTCAGAGCATCAAACTTGAAACTATGTACATTTTCCCCTAACTGATTCCCCCTGAAACAGATCATTTTCATTCTTTTTCTGCACTTAGATTCTTGATACATGATGGTGGATAAATGGAATAGACTTTCATGTGAATTGCATTTGAGGGTCTCAGAGTGGATGATTTCTTAATTGCCTTTCCTTGGGACCCATGAGGCTACGTGCAGGTGCTGTTCCGTTTTTGTTCTTCCCGCAGGCCTGCCTGGTTGTAATGTGTGTTTTTGTGGGGTGTGTGTGTGTGTGTGTGTGTGTGTGTGTGTGTGTGTGGTTTTTTTTTACCCACTTAAAAAAAAAAAATCTTGGCCTGTGTTTCAGCCAAGACCACCCAATGAGCCCCAGTGTAGAGAACTTTAGTGACATGAATAAAATATCCACAGAAAAGTGATTTCACTTGGGAGGGCTCATAAGTGGAACTTAACTCTAACTCCTTTTTCTTCAAAAAAGAATCAGAGCAATTTCCTCTGTTGTTGATTCTTGCCTTTCACCACTTTCTTTTTTCTTTTTCCTTTTTTTTTAACCTAAAGTGCATTGACTATTTTGCTAGTGTGAGCATATTGAGAATAAAGTATACAGGGTTCTCTATGTGACAATCAGCCCTCACAAGCTGACTTTCTCTTTTGGCTGACAAGGCACATTTCTGAACAGTTGGTTGGCTCAAATTCTCATTTTTATTTGCCATACCAATTACCATGAAAGAAAAAAAAAATCACAAGCTTGCTTAACTTGGGTTTAACCCAAATCATTCCCCCGAATTTCTGACTGATCTCTTTAATTCTTCCCCAACTTTTACCACTTGGACTTATTTCCAAGATGGGATCACTTGAGAATTTGGAATTAGAATGAATGACAGAAAAAGAGGAAGTCTTAGCTGTCAACTCTTCATGACTTACGTCTATCCCTGGGAGTTGACCTCTAAGTAGGAGGCTCCTGAGGTTTCCTAAGACTCTAGCCTCTGACACCAAGCTCAGATTATGCTCCAAGGCCCACCCGGGTCCATATGGGCACTGCAGCCAGCACTGGTGATATAGGAATTTGCTTTACATTTTACCACATTTTGGGGACCAAATTAATCAGGTCTGAGAACTTCCTTGCTGTCCTTAGTTCTGAGCACTATTAGCTGTACAGTCAGATGGACTCCACTTTCTTATGACCTAGTGTGACTCCACTGAACGCAAGAACCAAGTTCTCTCTGTGATTGCTTTGTGCTAATAAATGCTGTTTGATGCATAGGTCCAGAGTACTTCATGGATGCCTCATCCGCCATACGTTATGCAACCAACAGTAAGTGTTCTCAGTCACCTGAGGCTAAATATTTCTATTATCCAAGTGCAAGCTTTTGTAATGCATAGAAGCTTTGGGGTAAAGCTTTTGTTATATTCCATACCTCTTTCAGGCAGCCATATTTTCCAGATGAAAAGCTGTTCCTGAAATTCTACAAAAGCATGTACAATAGATAGATGGCAGAGTTAGAAAGAGAGAGAGATGACAGCAAAAGAGAGATGAGAAATGAGACTGAGAGAGAACAAACTCTGGAGGAAGTAGCGGTCAACTTCCTAAGCTGATGTCTACCATTTGTTATGAATGGGAAATTTCTACTTCATGCAGGAATTCTGAACTCTGGACAATTAAATCCATTTGTAAGGGGGAAGTCTTCCTGTTTTACTTCTCCTGTTATGCTCTGTTCTCTTTGGATGCAGTTTGATGTGCTCTGGGGGCCATTTTTAGTATCATGGCCAAGCATTGACTCAAAGCAATATATTTGAAACATGAAGATAGTTGCATACTAATAGATGAAGATATATATATATATATATATATATATATATATATATATATATATATATCAAGGTTGCTAGATACCTTTTTTTAGGTTAACTAATGAGAGCCGTTCTCTTCTTCTTAAGTGGAAAAATCTCTTCTAAAAATATTCAAACTCTATTTTCTACTTGCTATATTTCCCATTTTGTGGCACAATATTATATAAATCCCAAGAGAAAATATTATATATTTTATTAGAATCTAGACTGAAGGCTAAATATTTCATTTATCTTTGTCTAAGTCTTCCAGGTTTTCTAGCTCTGTAGAAGGATAAGACAGAGTGATTTCAATAGCAATATATATATATATATATATATATATTTTTTAAGATTTTATTTATCTATTTGACAGAGAGAGAGAGAGGGAAGCAGGCTCCCTGCCAAGCAGAGAGCCCGATGCAGGACTTGATCCCAGGACCCTGAGATCATGACCTGAGCTGAAGGCAGCGGCTTAACCCACTGAGCCACCCAGGCACCCCTCAATAGCAATATATTTATGAGAATGGGAAGTAGGAGGTAGAGCACTAGACAGAAGGTCATGTGACAAGGTCTGTGGCATACTCTCCTGGGCATGCTTACATCTGTGCCTTGTTTCCTTTTCTGTCACTATATTAATGGGACTATTGGAAGGATCGAGAGCATATGTGAAAATAGTTTTTAAAGTATGACATGCTATACATTATTATTGATATTATCCTTCTTGATATGGAATGTATTAGTTGTACAAAGAAAAAGCAATACTACATTTTAACCCATTTAAAAGCTTAATATCAATAAGGTAGCACACATTAAAGACCCGGGAACTAAAGTCAGAGACATCCATTTCTTGGAGTCAAAGGATCATAGCACTTCCTTTTCATATTTGAGCTTTGTCCATTTTTTTAAAAAATAAGGAACATTCTGCATTACTCTTAATGTGTTGAGTTTGTTTTTTATTTAAAAAGTAAAATGTATATAGCTTAGTACAGCAGAACTTTAGACCATATTTTTCAAATTCCTCTATTCTTATTTACACACCTTGGGGGCTTCCTGAGTTCATCTGATCTAAGTTCTGTAAATCATACCAACATACAATGAATCCAGGTTACCATTTCATATCCAAGTCACGAGATAAAATGTAATATATACTGCCAGACTAATATATAGCACAGTCTGGGCCAACACAGGGAAAGGGAAGTTCGGCCAAGTTCTAAAGTGGAGACTTTCTAGAAGGAAGCCACTACCTTATAAAAAATAGTATCTTCATCTACAGAGCACGAATACTAACTTAGTCCTTACACCTGAGGTGATGGATCACCTCATTGTGGCCAAAGGGAATGCACATCTGTCAAGATCTAAATATTCTCCCAGATGTCAAAATATGTAAGATACTACCAGTATTTCTAGAACTGTGATCAGAAAGGGGGAGGTTTGTGTGTGTCTTTAATTCAACTGTCACTCAAGACATTAGCAAAATTTTTTTCCTCTCGTCCTCCATCCCAGCAATGGCTTCAGCCCCATTTTTGGATGTATTATTTCTCATACATGTTCTCTTCCAGCAATAGCTGTGTGTGTGTGTGTGTGTGTGTGTGTGTGTGTGTGTGTGTGTGTGAATTTATCACCTCGGATATTCCTTGCTATGGCTACTACTCACTGATATCTTATCACTTCCCATGACTAGACAGTGTATCGTGTTTAAGTTTAGGTTACTCGGTTTAAAATATAATATTTGTGGCTGGGGCAGATTCCTGGAAAAAGGAGTGCCTGGGCCACCCACCACTTTGTTGTCTTTAACATGGAATAATTGGCTAAACAGTGTCATGGGAACAGAGTTTGTGCTATCAATCTTTTCCCTGTAATAGTCTTGCCAGTTGTCTATGTTGCATAAATAACCAAAATGGGAGTTAAATTAATCACTGTATGATTAATAAATAAAAAATAAATAATAAATGATAAAATACAAAAATACTTAAGCAATCTAAAGCAGATAAAACAACTACCTGGATCTGAGAAGAATGAATGAATGATGTGATGATTAATAGCCTGAGTAGTTGGTTAGGCTCTTTGAGATAGGAAACCTTTCTCTGTTATGGAACTCTGGGCAATTAAATAATTATGCATTTTGTTCATTAAAGGAAAGCAGGTATTAAAGCTCCTAAAATTGAGCCTGGCAAATAGCAAGCACTCAGCAAATTACTATTATTATTATTTAGTTATATGAGTACATTAAACATTATACTTGAGATTAGCCCAATTATAGAAAATGAGAGTTGGTATAGGAGAAAGTTGAGAATAAGCAATAATCACCTGTTTCTACCACATTCATATTATTTATTTAACTTATTTTGCTAATGAGTTTTTGGAGATAGCCTTATGGCTATAAATAAGACAAATTGCTTAGATTGGTACATTTTTCATTTACTTACTAAACCATTCAATATGTAAGCCAGGAAAAAAAGGCCTATTGGGTATCTCCTTTATGTTAGTAACCGGAACCTACTTTACAAATAAATTCAAAGTGTCAATATCTACATATCTCAGATACATTGCCCATAATTCTGATTTGCTTACACCTGTTCTCCTCTCTCATGTTTTCTCTCCCACCATTTTGAGAAAATCTCATGTATAAGCTCCAAGTGTAAACATGTTTCTCCGCCATGTTCTTTTTCGGGCTTGAGCCAAAGGATTCCAAGGTGTCAACTGGGCTTGTATCCAAAGAGACTTCCAGAAGGTGTTAAAGTAGAACACTGTGCCTCTAGTTTTTACCAGGGTAGATGAATGGTTAAAATGGGGTTGGGGGGAGGAGACAGGTAATGATTAGCAAGAAAGAAATGAAATGATGGGAAGAAGGAAAGAAGGAAGCAAGGGACAAGAGAACAGAAAGAATAAGCATAAAGTGAGTGTGCCATTTAAGTTTGTTTCTTTAGAGATTTAATTTTCTAAGTTGTGTTGTATTATACTTTCTTGTAGATTTAGAAAAAGATTCTGAGAAACCTTACTCTTCCTTCCTTCCTTTCTTTAGAGAGGGAGAGAAGGTGGGGAGGAGCAGAGGGAGAGGAAGAAAGAGAGAGAATCTTAAGCAGCACCCAGTGCTGAGCCCCATATGACACTCCATCTCACGACCCTGAGATCATGACCTAAACCAAAATCAGGAGTCCCACACTTAACCAACTGAGCCATCCAAGCACCCTGAGGGCTTTTACTTAAGAGGGGATAAAATCTCTCTGACTGCGTGATAACTATCATCCTGGTATTTATGCAAGAAAACAATTCTCAGTGAGTTAGCGGACTCTCAGACCTTATTGGGTCCCCTCGAAAATTGTTAGACCCCACTTAGGACAGCAAGAACATTTCTGTTCACACTCTGTCATTGTTCCCTGAACAGACACAGGGGAGAGAAAGCTCATGACTTTAAGAACTCACTCTTTGCTGCGAGGAAGTAAAAATGCTGACTTTGTCAGTGCCATCAGCTATTCATTACAACTTCTCAGTGCAGACTTCTGTACTGTACTTTGAAATTCCCCATCACACTGACAGAGTTTTAATAGATGATGGATTGCACCAAATATCTACTCTGCATAGCATCATGTTACATTGGAATTTTATATGAAGGCACAATTGAAACTTCTGTGTTGCAATACATCGGATATTTTGTTAAATCTGTGCTGACAAGGTGAAAAGATGATAGTTCCCAAGAAGAAGCATAGTCCTATTCCCTTAAATTGTACTTAGGCTCATTTGAATCATAAATCTTTTGTTCTTCATATGGTTAGCATTATATTCTCTCAAGGAGAAAGGTCAGCTTTCATTTTTGCTTAATTACAAACTGGTTACCTAATTATAGTAGCCTGAGAAATGCAAGATGCCCTATTGAATCACTGGATGGTTTGTTGCCATGCATGGCTAAATTATGAATTTTATGATTCATAAGCTTTAAGTTTTTAGCTAACGAGTAAATATAAACTCCCGCTCTACAACAAGGCTGTTCAGGAATGCTCCAGAACATTTGATTTGGTCATTCCTTATCGGCAAACAGACAAAACCTAAGGCTTAGTTTTAGAGGTTGTATCCTACAAATGTATAGGTGTGTTTTCTGTACAAGCACATCACCTAATGTGGAAAGAATATTGAAATTATTTGAATTCTATTTAGAAAGCAAAGTTTTCAGATAGTATCCTTTTACTCCAGTGCTTGAGCTGAGCAAAAATCCTAAATCTCATAGTTTCATTAGCAAAGTAATAAAGTCAAAATGCTTTGGCTATCAAAGGAGTTAACTTGGTAAACGTACATTTATAGGCCAAATCTTTTTTTTTTAACGACATATCAAAAACAAAAAGACAGCGACTCTAACCCATTTAATGCTCTTTCTGCTGGAAGAGAATTCAAATGAGCGAGAATAAACAGGAGGAGCATCTTCTTGAGAACATCACCTTCTTTTAGGGATGCCTGGGTGACTCAGTCCTTAAACCTCTGTCTCCAGCTCAGGTCATGATCCCACGGTCCTGGGATCGAGCCCCGTACCGGGTTCTCTGCTTAGCAGGGAATCTGCTTCTCCCTCTCCCACTCCACTTGCTTGTGTTCCCTCTCTCGCTGTCTCTCTCTGTCAAATAAATGAACAAAATTAAAAAAAAAAAAATCACCTCCTTTTAAATATACTGTTGGGATAAAGTGAATACGAACTAAACCATTTCCACAGGAAGTCTCTTAGACCTTAACTACTATTAAAAAAAATGCTGGTTTTCATTGTTTAATGTAACTTCAGAATTCTACAGTAAGTGTTTAATAACAACCTAAAAATAACCATTAAACAATGAAACTCAAGACTCGTAATTCATAAGTGCATAGAGCATAAAGGACTTCTCACTCAGGACCCCTTCACTTACCAATTCTACTCTCCAGAAATAAACCTAGTAAATAAATTTTTATGTCACCATCCAGTCCACTTTTTATGCATACGAAGTCTGTATATACTTGTGTATAAATGTGTATGTATTTTTAACATCTATACAAGATCATTCTACAAGTATTGTATTACAACTTGCTTTACTTTTTCCCAGTAGAATGTACTGGATGTCATTGTATGAGTCACATGTATGTATTGACATTCTATGTCAATTTTTTTATCTCTTCATAATATGCCATTATATAAATGCACCAAAACGCATTTAACCAATTTCCTATCCACAGTTCTTTAAGTTGCTTCTAGTGCTTGCTCATAAACTCAAGACTGTAATATTGAACACTTGTGAGAAAATATCAGTAAGATAAATTGCTGGTAGAAAAAGTATGTGTGTTTTAAGATTTGATACACATTATTATCAAATTACACTTCAAGTGAGAGTGTGTATTTCTCCATGGCCTCAATTAACACTGGGCATTCTCAAGTTTCAAATATTTTGTTAATGTGATAAATAGTGAATAGTACTTTGCGGATATTTTTTCTAGTATTTCTCTGAGTCCTAGAGGAGTTGAGTTGCTTTTCATGTTTATTGACTAAATTTTTTTTCTCCTGGGAGCTCCAAGCTCATGTGCTTTGCTCATTTCTTTTTTGGGGTATCAAGCTCCTATTTTTAAAAGGTGTTGCAATTAGCCAGCTAACATTGTCATAGACAATTTAGATATTTTCTGTTTACTTTTAATTTAATGTTTTGGTGTTCATCATGCAGAACTTTAGTATTTAGTATTATGTGTTTAGGATTTACCAATTTTCTGCTTTAGAGCAAGGGTCACCAAACTTTTTCTGTAAAGATCCAAACATAAATATTGTCAGTTTTGTGAGCTGTATGGTCTCTTTCACACCTAGGCATTGTATGGTTGTGGAGTGAAAGCAGCCATAGACAATATGTAAATGAATTGGCATGGCTGAGTTTCAAGAAACTTTATTTCCAGAAATAGTCAAGGGCCACATTTGGTTTATAGGCTGTGTTTTGCCAGCCTCTACTTTAGAGCATCTGGATTCCCATGTAAAATACCTTATTAAATATAAGATTTAAAACTCCAGAGGTTAAAAATAAATAGTAAAGCACCCTATGTCTTTGTTTGTTTAGTGATTTTTGTTACTTTTTTATTTAATACCTTTAAAAAAATTGAGATATAGTTGACATAAAACAATGTATCATCATATGTTTATTATTGTGTTTATACTAAGTTTTATTTTCAAGTTTTGTTACTTTTGGAGTTTATTTTGCAATATGGTATGAGATTATGATCCAAATTTTTTCCCTAAATGGGTAACTAATTGTCATAACAACTTCTGCCAGATAAATCATCTATATTTTCTCCACTGATATAAAACTTTATTTTAATTTTTATCATACAATAACTGCTTTATATCTTTGTTATATTTCTGGAATCAATTCTATTCTGTTGACCTATTTTCTGACCATTACTTTAGTACTTTATCATTTTATAACATATATATTAGACAGGACTTAATCCCCAACATTATTTTTTGTTGTTTCACAGGAAGTTTTCTAGCTTTTTTATATTTCCAAATTAACTTTACTACCAGTTTGTCAAGTTAAAAAATATCCATTAAATTTTTGATCGAGATCACTTTGAATTTATATATTAACTAATGGGAAATATAAAAATATGATGTATATACAATGAATTTTTCTATCTAAGGAAAAAAAATAATCTTTTCCATTTATTCAAGATTTTTTTACTTTCTCTTCTAGCTTTTTGGAGGTATAATTGACAAATAAAATTGTGAGATACTTAAAGTGATTGTTGTGGTGGTTTGATACATTATATGCATTATGGAAGGACTCCCACTATCTAAGTAATTGACATACCCATTATCACACATATTTAACTTTTGTGTGTGTATTTTAGAGAGAGAATATTTTAGTTCATTTTCTTAGCAAATTTCAATAATGTAATACAGTGTCATTAACTATAGTCGTCATGATTTACTTAGATCCTCAGACTTTATTCATCCTATAGCTGAATATTTGTACTCTTTCACCAACCTCTCCCTATTTTCCCCAACCTTCCCAAACCCTGACAAACACTGATTTTCTATTCCATGTTTCTGAGTTTGGGTTGATTGATTGATTGATTGATGTATTTATTCATTTTAGATTTCACATATAAGTGATACCATGCAATATTTGTCTTTCTATGTCAGGCTTATTTCTCTTAGTATAATGCCCTCAAAGTCCATCCATGTTGTCATAAATAGCAGGATTCCCTTCCTTCTTATGGTTGAATAATATTCCATTATATGTATATGCAACATATGTTGGCTGTTGTGATGTTGTCCAGCACTGTAGTGAACATGGGAGTGCAGATATCTCTTTGGGATCCTGCTTTCATTTTCTTGAATACATACTCATAAGTGGGATTCCTGGATCATATGCAGTTCTAATTTTTATTTTTTGAGGAACCTTCATACTGTTTTCCATAGTGGTTGCATCAATTTACTTTTCCCATCAATGGGGCACAAGGGTTTCCTTTCTCTACATTCTCACTAACACCTATTATCTCTGGTGTTTTTCATGATAGTCATTCTGACAGGAATGAATTGGTATCTCATTATGTTTTGATATGCATTTCCCTGATGATTAGAGATGTCTAACACCTTTTCATGTTCCTACTGGGCATTTGTCTTCTTCCATGGAAAAAATGTTCATTCGGTTGTTCTGCCAATTTTAAAAATCAGATTGTTTGGTTTTTCACTATTAAGTTGTATGTATGAGTTCTTTATATATTTTGGATATTAATCTCTTATCAGATATAAAATTTTTAAGTAGTTTTCCCCATTCTATAAGTTGCCTTTTCAATTTTTTACAGTTTTACAGTCACTATTTTACAGTTTCAGGTCTTCTGTTCAAGTCTTAATCTTGAACAGAATTTGGGTTGATTTTTGTGTATGGTATAAGATAGGGATGCAGTGTTTTGTTTTTGTTTTTGTGGGTTTTTTTTCTTTTTTTTGCATGTGGCTATCCAGTTTTTACACCATTGTTTATTGAAATAATTGACCATATAGTGATGGGTTTATTCCTGGGTTCTCTATTCTGTTCTATTGGTTTATGTGTCTCTTTTTACGTCAATCCCATACTGTTTTAATAACTATAGCTTTGTAATATAATTTGAAATAAGGAAGTATATGTCTACAGCTTTTTTCTTTTTTCTTTTTTCTTTTGCTTTGGTTATTCAGGGTCCTTTGTGTCTGTACAAATTTTAGGATTATTTGCTATGATAAATGCTGTTGGGATTTTGACAGGGATTGCATAGAATCTGTAGATTGCTTTCAGAAATATGGGCATTTTAACAATATTTATTCTTCCAATTAGTGATCATGGAATATCATGCAATTTATTTGTGTCTTCTTCAATTTACTTCATCCCTGGTTAAATTTATCCCTAGGTAAAATTATTATTTTTGATGAAATTGTAAGATGGAACTGTTTTCTTAATTTCTCTTTCTCATAGTTTGTTGTTAGTGTATAGAAATGCAACTGATTTTTGTATATTGATTTTATATACTGCAACTTTACTGAATTTGTTTATTTGTCCTAACAGTTTTTGGTAGAGTCTTTAGAGTTATATATGTATAATATCAAGCTATCAGCAAATAGTTTTACATCTTCCTTTCTAATTTGGATGCCTTTTATTTCTTTTTCTTGCCTTATTGCTCTAGCTAGGACTTTCAGTACTATGTTGAATAAAAGTGATGAGAGTGAGCATTCTTTTCTTATTCCTGATCTTAGAAGAAAAGCTTTCAAATTTCACTGTAAAGTACCATGTTAGCTGTGGCTTTCTTATATATGGTCTTTATTATGTTAAGGTACATTTACTCTATACCTCATTTGTTGAGAGCTTTTATCATGAGTTAAGTTTTATCAAATGCTTTTTCTGCATCTGTTGATGCAGATGAGATGATCATCTGATTTTGATCTTTATTTTGTTAATGTGATGTATCACATCGATTAATTTGCAAATGTTGAACCATGCTTGTGTTTGCATCCCTGAAATACATTCCAGTTGATCATGGTGTATGATCCTTTTAATATATTGTTTGATTTGACTACTACTTTATTAAGAATTTTGTAATCTGTGTTCATCAGGGGTATGGTCTATATTTTCCCTTCTTATAATGTCTTTATCAGCAGATATGTCCATCCCTATCTGCATCAGGGTAATGCTGGCCTTGTAAAGTGAGTTTGGAAGTACTCCTTCATCTTTTCTTTTTTGGAAGAGTTTGGGAAAGATTGGTATTCTTTAAATGTGTTGTAGAATTCACCAGTGATTCATATGGTCCTGGACTTTTGTTTGTTAGGAAGCTTTTGATTACTGATTCAATCTCCTTACTGGTAGTTGGTCACTCAGGTTTTCTACTTCTTCATGATTCAGTCTTCATAGGTTGAATATTTCTAGGAATTTATAATTTCTTTTAGGTTGTCCGGTGTTTTTGGTGTGAAGTTGATCAGAGTAGTCTCTTATGATCCTTTATATTTGTGTGGTATCAATTGTAATGTTTTCCTCTTTCATTTCTAATTTTGAGTTCTCTCTCTTTTTTTTTCTTCTTAAAGATTTTATTTATTTATTGGACAGGCAGAGATCACAAGTAGGCAGAGAGAGAGAGAGCGGGGGGGGGGGG